>OZ029921.1:23629086-23819086 GCA_964023275.1 Norana najaformis
TAGTGACCTTGAATCGTTCAGTTAATAAAACCCCCAACTAGGCCGATGGGTCTTAATTTCTAATCTATTCTGATCTTCAACTAAATCTAGTCCACCCCAGTATGTAAGTATGTAGACATCGCAAAGAAAATTACATATGACTCTGGTTTGCAACGATATTTTGTCCAGAGGTAATTTCTGGGATTTAGTTATTTGCATGAAAACATCTGCGTAGACTGGCTGGGTGTTGAAGCATTTCTATAGCGCCTCAATCTCTCTCCATAAAGAGGCCAATGAAAGGAAGTTCATCGCTCAAATCGTAGCTTCATCTGCAACAGACGTATCGTAATCGTAATCTCGAGATTTCTACAGCGCCCAACGAAAGCTAAGTATAATAAGCATTCGTCACTAATAAAATTACATTTATACGCGTTTTAACACCTCGAATAATGAGGCTGATATCCGTCTGTTTATAATTCTCAGTGTTTCCCTTTGCCCGGCTTAATTGTTAATAATATTATTTCTGCATTTATTTTAAGCGCCACTGTCTAGTGACTAGGCATCAATCGATGGCGCTGAGCAATTTTGAGTGAAGGACTTGTTCGAGGTCCCTACACAGTAACCGCCTCACAGGAGGCTCGAACCCGTGGTCTACGTGTTACAAGCCGAACGCTCTAACTAATCGGCTACCGCGACCTACATATACGCTGAACCCTCTAACTAATCGGCTACCGTGACCTACATACAAGCTGAACGCTCTTACTAATCGCTTACCATGACCTACATACAAGCCGAAAGCTCTAACCAATCGGCTACCGTGACCTACATATAAGCTGAACGCTCTAACCAATCGTCTACCGATATACATATATAATATATATATAATTACCATTATGTATGAGTGCATATATCATATATAGAATGTATATATGAATATATAGTGTTTTTCAGAGGCTAATTATCTGGCGCATAATAAAGGAGCCGTCGTGAGGATGCTGATGACTATGACGATGGACGGCCGGAGACTCTTGTTCCTCTTCCCAATCGCCGCCGCCGTCCTGCTCTGTCTACTTCCGCTGCCGACGACCGGTCTTCCGGTTGACGACAGCGCCCCGTCGCGAGTACGACTACTACACTTATACAATACGAACTGAAATACCTGCGACGACTACGTCGATGATGATAACGACAACGACGACAAAAGAGATCTTTTATAGGCCTATATGTAAAAGAAGCATATACTATAAATGACTCTAATTGAGTGGTGACCTTACCTTACCTTACCTTGCCTTGTCTTACCTTGCCTTGCATTACCTTGCCTTACCTCACCTTACCTTACCTTGCCTTGCTTTATCTTACCTTGCCTTGCATTACCTTGCCTTGCCTTACCTTACCTTGCCTTGCATTACCTTGCATTACCTTACCTTGCTTTGCCTTGCCTTACCATAACATACCATACCATATCTTACCCTACCATTCCCTACCCTACCTTACTTTACCTTACTTGCCTTGCCTCACCTCGCCTCGTCTTACCTTACCTCGTCTTGCATTGCTTTCCTTTGCCTTGCCTTGCCTCGTCTTGCCTTACCTCGTCTTGCATTGCCTTGCCTTGCCTTGCCTTGCCTTGCCTTGCCTTGCCTTGCCTTGTCCTACTAGAGCAGAAACGAATTGCAGATGGAGAAGGCGGAAGAGGATGAAGAAAGAAGAGCAACTTGGCTGGAAACTCGAAACCTGGAGCAGAACTTCAAAGAACTCGTCTACCTGTCAATCAACGAGGCAAGGACTCAGTCTAGCAGTTATTTATGCAGCGCCTTTAAAAAATAAACCACCAGAGGAGATTTTTGTTGTCAATTTCTCGTGTTTATTTATTTATTTAATGTACTTATTTCGCGCAAAAGGTCAGTAAATCTGAATCCAAGGTGAGAGAAACAAGTGAGTGCGAAGAAGGTCGTTGCCCAAGGTCGTTACACGGACACAGTCCGCTTAGCAGGCTCGAAACCGCAATCGTTGGATTAGAGACCCGCGCGGAAGAGGAGTGCTTTCAGTTTTGAGTGGAAGATCCGTGCAGAGATTGCAAGACGTGAAGTGTTGGAGAGATCGTATGATAGATCAGATATTTGTCGTAATTCTGGCGGGAGTTTATTCCATAGGGGTGGAGCAGCTATGGCTGCAGAGCGATTTCCAACTTTTAAGAACGAGGTGACGGGAGGGCGGAGAAGTGTTAGGGCAGGGAGGAGAAAATCCCGTAGCCACAAGTCTTTTATTGGTAGGATGGGACAAACAGCTGGCCCCAGGAGGTTGATCTCAAATCTGTACCAGCGCAAATTTAAGTTTTTATGAATATCGCCGAGTCTTGAAGTAAGTAAGTAAGTAGATTTCTTTATTAACCCATAGCTAATCGCACATCGATTTACAAGTATTTAAGAACACAAGAAAAACTTAATATGCGTACAAAATCCTAATAATAAAACATTTACGCGTTAAATTATCAGCGGGAGGAATAATGCGGTCGTGGGTGTGGGCCATAGGGAATAACTGAGGGATTTAACTGGCGTAAGACATGGTTTGGGTTGTTCAAGATTGCTTTAAATAGACGAGAGTGTTATTTGGGGGGCGGGAGTTGCGCCGCTGATGAGTTTCCACAGAACGGCGCTATATAAATGTCTATTTTACACTGTTTTTGTTTGTAAAGTTGGCGAGCGAAGGTCTGCTCAACCCAGAAATCGTGGCTAAGCAACAGGTCAAGCGAGGTCGTCATCAAGGCTTCTGCTTCCGAAAAACCAAGAGCGGAAGATTTCTTCCCTATATTTGCTGGAAAGGTACTAAGAGTCTATTAACACTGTCTTTCTTAAGGTACTAGCGGCCACTAATTCAGACAGTTTTGTAAATGAGCTACATAAATGTAAATGTATATATTTTATATAGCGACCGTATGGTCTCGACCCTGCTCAATTTGCAACGAATTAATCGGGCGATATCCTTCATCATCGCTGCCTGTTTGAATGGGTGCCACGCCATTTAAGGTTCCCGTGCACGAACCGTACTAGCCCGATATTTAAATCTCTGAAATAAGCCACGACCGGGACGCGAACCTGGGATGGACAGAGGCTCCTTGGCATACGCACTTACCGATGTAGCTAACTAGGCCAGTACATAAGGCAATAATAGGTCACTAGCCAGCAAGATGGTCTTTCATATGGCTCCTTAATCATAATCGTAAACTCGAAATTTCTAGAGCGCTACTTAAAAGCTAAGCGCAGGGCACCAGCTTATTCACGAGCGTTGCGTCGTCAGATGGGTTGTCCAAAGATGCCAGAAGACCAGAGAGAGAGAGAGAGAGAGAGAGAGAGAGAGAGAGAGAGAGAGAGAGAGAGAGAGAGAGAGAGAGAGAGAGAGAGAGGGGGGGGAAATGAGCTGTTAGAATAAGGTAGGCGTAGCTTTAAGCTGTCCACTTTTCACTCCGAATTTATCATTGCAATTAATTCCTCTTCAGTTAGATGACGACGGCAGCGACGAAGACGATCGTTGTTTAATTATTTACTTACTTACTTATTTTACAGAAGGCGAACAAGAGTAGACGATCTTCAATATATGCTGTCGCATAAGCTGAGATCGAACTCAGTCTGCCGGAAGTTTAGCGGGATGAACATTTAATCCAAATATTTTGTAGTCAGAAAACACAATTTTAATTAATATTCGCAGCATATTCTTCTTGTTCGTCTATCATTTATACACGTAGTTTTAAAAACAGTAATTTATTACTGTATTTAGTGATGACTGAATAATTCGTCGTTTCATTGACGTTAATTCTACTCTAATTTAATCCGATCTGATGACTTTTATAGCGCTGTTATCATAACGCACAAGGCAGCAAGCGATGGTCGCTTCAAATTAAGTGAACAGTTGTAATCCGTTGGAGAAGTCTGGTCAAAATCCAAATACAGAAGGCAGGCTACGTAGCCTACAGTGCGTAAGCAAGTCGAAACAGACGTGTATTGAGTTTAGACCTAAATGACTGGGCAGTGAATTCCAAAGCCTATTACAACTAGCCGATTATGAAGCTGACAAAGGGGTCAGAATTATTGTGATGATCAATATAGGCTATTCGTCTGCGTTTTCTCTACCAAATCACCAGATTCATAAATAAATAAGTAAAAATATATATACATGCTTAGATACATACATTCATACGAAAATATATTATCAATAAACGAAAATATTTTGACAGTAGTAATAACTTGAGGTCTCTGCAAACTTGACTCATTTCAAACTGGGCTTATAATTCATAAAACATCGAACTCGTGCCAATCACAATCAGCCCTCATTCCCCAGATTTATCGTTATTCGACTATGTTATCTTACTGTCTTTTTATGGTCAAATCTAAGACTAGAAGTGTTCTCGGTGAACGGGCTTTTCAGTAGCCAAACCTGGTTTTTGTAACTCTCTCTTATTGCATCTGTTTGTTGTGCTAAATCGCTTGTGGCACATTGTTCTCAACTTGAGACTTACTTTTTCAAATTACTTATCCATCACAGGCTGCCTCTCTGTTTTAGTGGACTGATCTTCTGGATAACTACCTAATTGCAGCTTGGTTTTGGTGTGCTAACAGTGCTATTGGTTGATGCTTAGCCTATGCTTTAGACACCAATGTTATACAAGTTATTAATAGTGAAAATAATCTGTAGCCCCGTCATTTTCTCATTTATTTTGTCCTCAACACAGATAATGACGAATCATCGCTCCGAACCAATGAAGGAACAGTGGAAATACAGTACCTGCCTTTGTCAACATCAGATGCTTGATATAGTCGACCCGAGTACATGTAATTAGAGTTTGCGCGCCTCTGACGTTGATAAAGCTAAGTAATGAAGCAAGGGGTTACATCCTGTCCAGGACCATGGGAGGAATTCTGCAAAGACAACACCAGCTTTTATTGATAATCCCACAAGGACAGAACTGGCCTCTGATTGATAATTCTACAAGGACCGTAATGTACAATTTGTGTTAACCAATTTTCGTCTTCACCAATTTTTCCATTCCAGTTGTTACAATTTTTATTATTAGTTGGTACACGCTGTATACACGGCGATCGTTGGGCATAGCACTCGTTACGGATTACAAGCATTCAAACAAACAATGCAGTTTCTTTTAATTTTTCCCTGTATGGTAGCTAATTAGAAGAAAATAAAAGATAACCATGCAAACTTTAATGATCCTACTTTAACAATCAGAGTTAATAAAAGTTCAGATCCTACACTGATAACATTGCCATGCTTCGAAACATGTCGCTTAACAAAGATTATCTTGAAGTGCCGGACCAGTTTGGTTGACATCGGCCACAACAGAGGGCAAATATCTACCTCAGTAGTACATTTAAATTTTAAATGCTCCATCTTATATTCTGTTCTACACTTCAGGTTTTTTCCCATGAATGCAAAAGTCATCGGTGATGCCGTGAGCTGGCAAGGTTATAAACGGCATAGGTCAAAATGTCATAGCACTGTAATGACGGTCTCTACCACCACCACCACCACCACTACTGCACAGGTCAGAAGTGCAACTTGAAACAAAACAAAATAAACTGCTTTAAGCTGGATGAAGGGAGCCAAATGCTGCAAATAAAGCAACATTATTCATGTATCTTCCCCAGGGACCGACATATTTTTTCGTTTTGATATTTTTGTGTTTTCAGTTTCCTCATAAAGGAACTACATTAAATTGAAAACCATTGATTCCGTTATGAATTAGGCGTCCTTTTGTATTAACCAATATTTTGTGTTAAACGTTTTTTTGTAAAGTGTTTTCATCTGTATTGGCCTCTGAATGATATATAATTCTACAAGTACAACTTTGACCTTTTATCGATAATTATACCAGGGCAGTATGGCCTTCAACTGATAGACAAGAACCAAAAATAAAACAAGGACAGACGAATTTTATGCAAATACAATTATATAGTTACACATGTAACTTCTTGTAAAATGTATCGTTAAAACACAATATTCGATAACGCTATTACAACAAGGTAACATGTAATAGGCAGCACAATAATTATATTAGCTAACAGTTTCATATATTTCTAAAGGTTTCATGAACTTAAAAGCTGTGGCTTGTAGGGCACAGAGAAAACTAGTTATACTTTAATTAGTTTTTGCTAATTAAGGAAGAATTTTCTCTAAAGGTTTTCACCAAGAACATACCGATGCCTAGCAGTACATACAGTTATTATGTACGTCTTCTGCATACAGGAAAAAGAAAATAAACTACAGTACAGAAATGCAGACTGTTCAATGTTTCAACATTATTAAAAATTTTTACCAGGGAGAAATGTTAGTACAGTATTACAACCACTTCTTCCAGAAGAGTATAACCTCACCTTGGAATAGTGGAGGTTGTAATACTAACCTTTACCCCAGTACAAGAACAGTACCTACTGGTATACTCGAAAATGTTATCAAAAATTTATAAAGTGCCACTTCAAGGTATACTCATCAGAGGCGCTCCTGGTCCGATGACCCAGAACCACTGGGGAACAAGTAAGTCTTCCAAGTACTTGCAGAAGAGTAGAAAAGCTGAGAAGTTCATACCACAGGCATTTATTGGGGGTCATATATGTCCCTACCCATCTTGCTACCTTCATTCCTTAGCAATCCACCATCTCCTGTCCACCTTTCTTTTCATCTTCGTTACATAACCGATGAAAAATGTTGCATACTCAAGACATGGCATGCCTAGCACATTAAGTATTGCAAGGTTCAAGCTTAGCTGCCTTTGCAAAGTTTACAGTAATGTTGGCACTGATAAATGCCATAAATTATCCATTAACTTGTATTTATATTATCATAAATTATCAATTAATTTGGATATATGCTGTATTACCTACAGCACCTCCTGGGCCTCAACATGCACCTGCAGTCACTGCTTTATATACTTCTCTTCCTGCACAGAAAAGGCAATGAGCAGATAGTCTGAAGGTGCACAGTTAAAATACATCTCTGATCCTGATTCCTCCTCTTTACCCTTCTCGTTGCTCCAGTTCTAAACACCATCTACAGTGGCAATGCGACCATCTACCTGCTTGATCACTGGACCTTACCATGGAACCAAACCTGACTTGACCTATCGATTTTGTTTTGACTGAGCACCAGTGAATCAGCTGCTTCTTGCGACTGTAGAAATGACTAAACTACAGTCATGATTATTTAGCTGATACTGACTGTATGAAGCACATTGGAGACCATTTGCAAACTGACGCTTCAACAGAACAACTGCTAAAACTAAGACTGTTGTCCATCATGGAGCTTCCTGTCGAACTGACTGATTTCACAGTTAAACAAAAAATATTCACATAAATTTGACAAAGTCCGAAGGGGAACGTTCAGAATCGAACAACTGCCGAAATGAAATACATCCACCAGCTCAGCAACTTGGCCTGTCTGACAAGGACCTCTTTGGTCCACTCGCTGTTTGTTTCACACAGCGACTTCATCTTCGCTGTTGATCCGAAGAGATCAGTCATGACTCAACCACGAGGCTTCCAAATTCTCGTAATGACATAGGTGGGTGGCGTACTGTAGTTCGATCTTTTAAAGTTAGTCTTTTTGGAACTGGAAATGAACCACAGATGACACAGAGCCCATAAATTAGTAACACAATATGATACAGCATATAGGACAAATCAGCAGTTCAGTGTCTAATTTATTCTTTCTTGAGTTAAAAATGAAATGCAACAGAATAAAAGTAAAGCTCCCATGTCCCATGGGGGATATAGGGAGTTCGTTTCCCACACCAGCCTCTGGTTTGGCACTGATGAATCCTGGACGTGGGACCAGCGCATTAAAGAACTTGCCCCTTGATGAGGGCAAGTGTGTGTGAACAACCTGTCCAGGAAGTCTCAGCAGATTCAAACCCACAACCTTTGATTACAGGCCAGGCATTCTACCGATCAGACCGCCGTGTCCCACACAGTAGAATGCCGAACCAATACACTTAGAGCGAGTGAAAGGCGAAGGCCCAGCTGTTTGAAGAGAGATTTCATCGGAAGTAAGAACCAATTAAAGAACAAATTGCCTGCCAACAGGAAGATCTTAGAAGTCAAACGAGTAATCGTGTCGTAATCTTGAGATTTCTACAGCCCCAAATGAAAGCTAAGTCGCGGGAACCAGCTTCTTCATAGGCGCTCAGTCAAAACAAAATCATTGGACAGGAAGGATTCGGTTCCAGGTCAAGATCCAAGAGTCAGGCAGGCAGACGGTCAGAAGGCCATAGTGGACGGTGTTTGGAACTGACCTGGAAAGTGAGATCAGGGGAAGAGGAAGATAACAGAAGGAATGAATTTACTTCGATCAGATCAAAACAGATCAGAATACCTTTCTGACGATGATACTCTGACCGTTGTAGATGGAGTTGTTCAGCTTCCTGATGCAAAAGTCAGCATCCTCAGCCGTCTCCATGGTAACGAGAGCAAACAACCCAGCATCCTTCTGTGATTTCAGTGCACCAACTTTGCAGTTGTTCACCTGAACGTAATGTAACCAGACAACATTTATATAGTGCCTTAAATTTCTAGACCCTCTAAAAATTCTAGCAGCAGTAAATGTTTTTCAGAGGGACACTTGGCAAAAATATCACATCTCTTGGTATACATCTTTGCCAGTTTGAAAAACATCAGCGCTGGTTTGAAGACACTGAAAAGGTGCTATATTAAGTGTGCTGACACATACATACATACACACATACAAACAGTGGCGTACCTGGCCGGGGATCCTGAGGTCTGAACCCCCAAAACCAAGGAATTTGTTTAGCTCGGATATTTTTAGGTGTAACCCCCAAATAAGAAACTCTCGACTTAGCCTTGTTGATTGATACAAGAGTATTTTCCACACCCATTCCACGTTTTCAATTCCTGGCCCACTTTATTTCAAAGACATGGATTCCAAATTATTTAACCTAGAGAAAATAAACACATCATAACAAGCTCTCATTATTTTCTGTATGGCTGCAAAAGTTTGCGTTGTAATGAATTTCCAGTGTTCATGTATGAGCTTTACTCATATCATAGCATCAGCTGGTTGTTGTAAGAATCAAACAAAAAATAATCATAAAAAATGCTCAAACAAACAAAGAAACATAAACAATCAGAAAACAAACAATCAAAAACAATCAAAAAACGAACAATCAAAAACAATCAGAAACAAACAATCAAGAAACAAACAATCAAGAAACAAACAATCAAAAACAATCAAAAAACAAACAATCAAAACCAATAAAAAAACCAATCAACAAACAAAATAACAGACAGATTTGATGCCTTTCAATCCAGACAGACATCCATAAAGCACTTTCTTTTGACACTGACATCCTAGCACAGCACACTTCCATCAAGAGCTCAAAGCGGTGCTATATAAATTCACAATTACAACTACAGTTACCTTTCCGTATTCACTGATCATGCTGCGTAAGTCGATGGCGCGACTGCCTTGCGGAAGATTTCGAATCCACAGCATGTTTTCCGAACTGCCAGGATCCTTCTGCTCTGCTGAACAGAAAATCAAACACAAAAGCTTTGATACCATAAGCCAACCTCAAAGCCAACCATGGGTATAAAGCGTTAGCATCTTCATTTGCTTAGCCTCAGCATATGAGGAATTTCACAAAGCAGAAGAGCAGTACCTTATGCCAACTTCAAAAGGCAGCCATCCATGGGCATAGCGTTAGCCTTGTCTTAGTCTCACTATACGAGAATGTGTAGCCATTCTTCTCCATGGTCGTCTGATCTTCCCACTGACACTTCATTAGTTGTTTATACTGTTAATTTTTTTACCTGAAATAACATCGTTCAGCAACGAGATTTAAAAAAATGGCTTTGAGACATGTGCAACATGGTGGTCTTTTGGTAACGCATTTGGTCAGTGATCATGTAATTGCGGGTTCGACTCCGTGTAATGACCCTGGGCAAGTTGTTTGCATAATTGCCTTCGTGCAGCAAGAGACCTGTATGTTACCACTTGGTGAAGATAACATGAGGCACTTGGTGAAGGTAACATGAGGTCTGCTTGCTGGCATAAAGCACATTTGACAGGCTTTTAGGAAGCACAGTGTAAATGTTTAGCACCTAAAAAACTATACTAGTTACCTTCTTTTGTTGGTGAAACCCTGCTCTTTGACGTCGAATCGGAATGAAAAGAGGCAGCCAGCGACGTCAGATTTGAAAGTCGATTCACCGACGACGGTTTCGGCGGTTTCGTTTCGGTCTTGAAATTCGACTTGGGTTTTGCGGCCGGCAGAGATATCGAGGCAACCAACTCCTTTTCTATTCGAGGGCTTTTTTCCTCGGGAGCAGCAGTCGTCTTTGCTGAACCGGGCTTTGCTTTGTCCACCTGGGATGAAGGCGCCCTTGCCAGTGACAAGGCAGTAGAGGAAGTTTTAGGCTGTATAGTTGCCACAGCAACCTCAGTCGGCCACGTTTGAGTGGTTGTCGTGGAGTTGTACTGTTGCATCCACTGCGAATACGTCTGCCACCAGGCATACCACTCCTGGTACGACTGGTCTGGCATACCAGGGTAAGTGCCTGGGAGAGGCGTACTGCCATAGCTGGGGTACTGTCCAAAGTATGATGGAGCCGTGGTCATACCAACTGGAGGAAACTGCTGCATGTCACATGATGTTGGTAACATGCCAGCAGGCGGCATGCCAAATGGAAATGGAGCAGAACCTGGTGATGCCATACAGCCAGGTGGAGGCATACCAGGTTGAGGCATGAAACTGGGAGGTGGTATGCTAAAAGGCTGGGGCATGGAGTTGGGGATTGGTGGCATGTTAGCACCCCATGGCATACTGCCAGGTGGTTCAAAGCCAGTCACTGGAGGTGGTGGCATAAACATACCACCCACAGGTGGTAGTCCTGGTATGCCACCTGAAGGTGGTAATGGCATACCAGGAGGGGGCATACCAGGAGGAGGTAATGACATACCAGGACCTGGGTGCGGCAACGACATGCCGTTATGAAACGGACCCATGTAACCAGGTGGAGGAGGGTTGTTCCAGAACGGGTCGCTAAACGGCAGTTCACGCTCGGGAATGTTGTTCCATGATCTTTGCTGGCCATAAAATCCGATTCCACCTCCATTTGCACCCGTCAGCAATGGATTCCTATTCTTCCCGGATTCGGCCTCGGGAACAGGATCGACCAACAAAGGCCGTTTACGGACGTGGCCTTGTATCGGCGAAACCGGCCACCCTTGCTGCCTCTCGTTTCCCCGTCCGTCTGCATGACCCTGCGTCTGAGCTGGCTGATATTTGCTGGAAATAAACGGCTTTCGTTTCTCACCATGCGGCTGGTTGTTGCCTCTTGGCCGAAGAGTGGGAATGTTGGATGGGTTCCAGTCGGAAACTTCTTCCTTTGCTGAGTTCTCGTTTTCCTTCTCGCCACTGCCTACGCTAATGCCTTGTTCTGCTGCATTTTCCTCTAGGTCCATTTTACTTTCAACATCAAGACAGTTTTCCTGATCTTGTGATAGTTTCTGATCCTTAACCCTTGTCTCTGAGTTTTCTCCAGAAACAATACTTAGCTCTTTCTCAAAGTTATCGAGTTTCGGCTCAGTTTTCTCACAAACGGAGTCCACATCACCCATCTTGGAATCTGAGCAGTCCTGAGAAGATGAAAGGTCCATATTTTCACCTGAAGTTTCAGCATCTGCATTCTCAGAAACGTTCTTCGTACTTGTGCAGGTAAATTCTTGCACCCTGTCATCTCCTGCCGTCGTATCTGCAACGTCGCCCTCCGTTTCGCTTGCCAGTGGCTGCACTACTAAGGAACAGAATTGTGAGCCTTCGGCCAATCTTGGCACCGGGGCCTGCACCTCACGAATCTCAGCAATTCGAGTTTCAACCTCAGAATGTTCCGAAATGTTCATTTTCTTCGATGGTGGTGGCATACCGGATAAATCAAGCTGGTCGTTCGAATCTGATCCACGATTTGATTTTTCGCTGGTGTCTCTCATACCATCAGCCTCGCCACACAGTGGCTGACAAACCAAAGATTCAAAATGTTGCGTGCTATCACATTCGAGGAACATGTTCGTAGTCGGATGACAATCACTGAGATCCATCGTTTTAGATGTTGATATGTTGCCAACAGTGCACGCAAATTCTTGTGCCTTTTCCTTGCTTTCTATCACATCGACTGTTGATATGCAATCCGCAGCCTTGCTACCTTCCGTCACAGCTTCGCAAACAGATTCAACACAGCCACTAATACCAGTAACATCTTGTTTACCTTCAGTCGTAGCTTCCCAAATGGATTCATGACAGCTACTATTCCCAGTAATAGTTTGTTTACCTTCAGTCATAGTTTCACAAATGAATTCATCGCTGCTGGTCAAACCAGTAAGATTTTGTTTACCTGAGGCAGAGTTCATCTGTTCAAAGACGTTCACGTCTATCGAGCACGCGGACTGAATCTGAATCTTGAGGTCTGAATCACCGTCTCCTTCGTCAAGAGACTCGTGCCAGACTAAGTCCGAGCTGCTTGGTAAGTTCGATGCAGCCGGCAAAGGTTCTCGAAAGATCACACTTTCTCCTTTCAGTGGAGAAGCCATCAGCGAATGATCAGAGAGGAAACTGAACAACTTTCCATCTCCAGGAAACAGTGGTGGGGATGCTGAGACTAGAATCTCTTTCTGAGCATCAGGACAAGCCAGATCCTCCATGCGAACCACTGCGTTCACTGAAAAATGATCAGCGGAAGGAAGTTGCCTCCATTCTCTGCAACCGAATCTATCTTCCTGAATGACACAAACCACTTCTAAAAAACCATACCAGACAGAACACTTAAGAAGTTTTATATTAACATTTGTGTGCATGCACGTACACATACACACATATATATACATGTGTGCTTATACTCATGCACATACACACAAATACATTTTAATATATATATATATATATATATATATAAACATGCATATAGACACATATACACACGTGTATGTGTATCTTATGTGTATCACAGAAGCCCAATTTCAGTTTCTTTCAACCAATAAACGTTTTTTTCATAAATGTGTCCTTTCCTGTTCGTTACTCGTTGATTACTTACTTATTTACTGGTCAATCATGACAAGCATGAAGCCTGCGGTTTTAACTGAAAATTGCTTTTCGTAACCCTCGATCAAGACGTAGGGCCTTATACCAAGTTAAAAACGTACAATACAACTCACTAACAGAACACTGGCGTTGAATTTTAAGCCAGACTTTAAACGAATAAAACTGCAACGTTGCGCTCCGTTAAATTCTGCAGTACAGGAAATATATTTACGATTTACACAACAAAATGACTAAAAATCTCAAAATGATAAGGTTCCATGGCAAAGATCTAACATCGCAAATGGATGAAACACTCTTGCCCAATAACGTTCTTGACACATACAACGCCATCTGATGGCTGGCTAAACAGCTTAATAGAACTAAAAACGTAAGTACAAAGGCAAATCTTTGAAATGTCTCAGCCCCACAGAAGGGATGCGTGAGAAAGACCAGTTTCCCCACCGGCGCTATATCAAGTCGAGTCCTCAAGAGCCATGTTGTTTGGTAAATTTCGGTGTCAGGTCAGAATACGGGAGATAGCATGATGCTACGGTGGATCTCGTTGCCAATTCGGTATCCAAATCTTATTCTCTGTTCTTCAATCATTCAGCAATCGTAACCCCGAGATTTCTACAGCGCCCAACGAAAGCCACGTCACGGTGACCAGCTTATTCATAGGCGCTCAGTCAAAACAAAAGCGCATTCGATTAAACCAAAATTCACGGGTTCGGTGAAAGAAAACGAGTTTCGAGTAGTTTTACCCTTAGTTGAACAACCGTTTATTGAACACCACAAAAGAGAAGCAATTGATATTACAGTCACTCAAAGGGAGAAAAATCATTAATAGGCATCCAAAGGTGAGATCAAATGCACAGTAAGTTTCGCTAACAGGGTCACCTAATTTCTTAGACAAATTTCAAGACAGTATATTTAACATGATACACGTTACAACAGTTTTTTCCATGTAAGTGTTACATGAAAAAAATTTTTTAAGCAAAAAATATTGTGATCGTAATCATAACCTCGAGATTTCTACAGCGCCCAAAGAAAGATAACTCGCGGGAACCAGCTTATTCTCAGGTGCTTAGTCAAATCAAAATCGATAGGGATGTTTTATAGACGCCTGATGGATTATGCTGGATAGGTCTGATCTTTGATGACATTAGGCCTGTAGGCAAGGGCGTCGGTACTAGGGTCCAGGGAGCATGCCCCCTCGCAAAAATCTGGAGACCCCCTACTTTTGACTGGAAATATAAAAATTTTGGTGTCTAAGTTGGGTTTAAGCTGAAATCGTCACAGGCCTCTTGGAAAGAAATCAATGAATAGGTGTAAGCTTGGAAATCCATCCATTAGTTCAGGACTGTTTGACTAGAGCCACAAGTGATGTGTCAAGACTTGAGCATATGACCCCTTTACTTAAATCGTTGCATTGGCTTCCGGTTCAGCAAAGAACTTTTATCAAATTGAGGCTTTTGCTTTTCAACACACTGAACTGCAGCCAACAACGGTATTTAAAATCATTACTTATCCCCCTACGTCAACTCATTTCATTTCTCTGGCTATACCTAAAACTAGAACTGTTCTTGTTGAACGAGTTTTATCGGTTTCTGGACCTAGATTTTGGAACTTTCTTCCAGCATCAGCTCTGCTCAGACCCTTGTGTCGTTTCGGTTTCAACCCAAGGCTTAACCTTTTCAGTTGGCTTATCCGCCGTAGGCTGCCTCTTTGTTTCAGTGGGGTGACTATCTAGGTACTGACTTGACTGTGGCTCGGTCTGGAGGAGCCATCGGCTGATGCCATTAGCCCTGTAGAACTTGCTAATTGATAAAGATACAGGTCAGAACTCAATGCAACACTATTCAATATCTCATTGCAAATGACCAGTGTGTGTTTTCCCATGCGCTTCTGGTATAGCTGCCTGTGGAAATGACCAACGAGGTAATGTTACCTTGTTGGTAAATACATATATACCTTTTTCTTAATAAGGTATGTGCTCGCTTCTCTTTCTGTCTCCCCTCCTCCCCTCTCATCTTTTCCTCCGTCGCATTCCATCCTTCTCTCCTCTTTCCTAGCTTAAACGCCTAAATACGCCACTGTTTACCATACGAAACTTTCCCACCAACCTACCAACCTGTTTACCAACCTACATTGTTACTTAAAAGGCCCTATATAATGTTCAGTAACATTACATTACAGTATCATAAGAAGCTTCTATAGAGGCGTGTAAACTAGTGTTACCTCCACTCGACCAGTTCTTCTAGCTGTTTAAATCTGACTATTACGTGGACAAGAACAGCTACGAAACTTTCCCACCAACCTACCAACCTGTTTACCAACCTACATTGTTACTTAAAAGGCCCTATATAATGTTCAGTAACATTACATTACAGTATCATAAGAAGCTTCTATAGAGGCGTGTAAACTAGTGTTACCTCCACTCGACCAGTTCTTCTAGCTGTTTAAATCTGACTATTACGTGGACAAGAACAGCTAATGGCAGGCGTGTTTTCTCTGTTTCTGGCCCTAGACTCTGGACCTCTCTTCCGGTAACTGTTCGCTCGGCAAATTTTGTTTCTGCCTTCAGATCTCGACTGAAAACTTATCTTTTCCTGAACTCATTTCCTCGTAGGCTGTCTCTGT
This sequence comes from Norana najaformis, assembly GCA_964023275.1. Taxonomy (NCBI): domain Eukaryota; kingdom Metazoa; phylum Annelida; class Clitellata; order Crassiclitellata; family Hormogastridae; genus Norana; species Norana najaformis. Next base: position 23,644,793 of record OZ029921.1, read on the forward strand.
GACTTCTGGACTCCTCTCTGGCTTTTCGACCCGGACTCACCATGGACTTTGGCCTGGACAATGATTTTGTTTAGCAGCGACCATCGACTAATGCCTCGAGCATTATTACAGTGGCGCTATAGAAGTTTTTAGATTAGGTTAGATTAGATTACCTTTACCATTTACAACACAGCTACCGACTAATCTACCCACTTACTTACGTACTTACTAAATCGTTTGCTTGCTTGATAGCTTACTTACATTCGCACTCAAACATCGTCGAGATTCGATCTATCCATGATTACGTGGGTCGTAGGCAAGGGCTGTTGTTCTGAGACATAGCACCCAGAGATGTTTTCCTCGTCCTTTTGTTCCCGTTTCTCGTCTCCACCCACGATAAACACAGAACTTTCCATCGCTTTAATCATCTTCGCAAATTGCACCCGACAATATGGTTTTCTCTTTGGGGAAAAAGGGCCCACCGTGCACAACCGCCATAGGAAAGGGTTGCGTAGCTCGTCTGCGCGGGCGGAGTAATACGTACGGACTTCGGGCCTACTTGCTGAACAATATCGCTTGTTCGGCCGTCCGTTCTCGCGTTCGGGGCCGCGAAAAGCTAATGAAACGACATCTATCAGATGCGAAACGAAACGAATTTTCACGACGTTCGCGGAAAACCCGATATCTGAACGCGATCGGCAACGATTTGACGAACGGGAATCGGCCAATGCTGCGCCCGCCATAATACCGATATGAGCGCCGGTCGCCCCGTCGACCGCAGAGCCGCGGTGCTTCCGAGTTGCGGCGGCTCAGCGAACGGCGATACAGCAGGCGGATTTTATCGCCGTCGAAATCTGACGAGTTCCTAATGAAAGTCGACTAATTATGGACTCGTATATCCGATACGGTCCGACGTACAGATGGCGCTTGAAACGCCGGCTCTTCGGGGGATGCGTCGACGGCGGAGGAATCCCACCACCACCAGCGCCGTCCGTCGCCTCTCTCTCGCGTATGCGCCCAATCGCTCGTCTACTATCGGCTTCATAATCGTCGAGTAGCCGACGGGATTTATAACTTATCCCCTGCCATATTTTACGAGTCAAACAACACACACACGTACACGCAAGCACGCGCACCCACGCACAAAGGCACACACGCACAAAGGCACACACGCACAAAGGCACACACACACAAAGGCACACACACACAAAGGCACACACGCACAAAAGCACAAACGCACAAATGCACAAACGCACAAAGGCACGCACGCACAAAGGCACACACGCACAAAGGCACACACACACAAAGGCACAAACGCACAAACGCACAAAGGCACAAACGCACAAAGGCACAAACGCACAAAGGCACACACGCACAAAGGCACACACGCACAAAGGCACACACACACAAAGGCACACACACACACACAAAGGCACAAACGCACAAGGCACAAACGCACAAAGGCACACACGCACAAAGGCACACACACACAAAAGCACAAACGCACAAACGCACAAAGGCACACACGCACAAAGGCACACACACACACAAAGGCACACACACACAAAGGCACAAACGCACAAACGCACAAAGGCACAAACGCACAAAGGCACACACGCACAAAGGCACACACACACAAAGGCACAAAGGCACAAACGCACAAGGCACACACGCACAAAGGCACACACGCACAAAGGCACACACACACAAAGGCACACACACACACACAAAGGCACAAACGCACAAGGCACAAACGCACAAAGGCACACACGCACAAACGCACAAACACTCGCACGCACACGCACTTATGTGTCTATATATATATATACATATATATATGCGTGTGCGTATATATGACAAGAACATATATATATATATTTACACACACATATATATATGTGCGTTTATATATATTATATATATAACAAGATCATGTCTATAGAAAAAGTTACAAACCTCAGCCGCCTACACAACTGATGATGTTATATAAATATATATATATATATATACACCTATACATATACATATACATATATATACATATACATATATATACATACACATATATATATGTGTGTGCACGTGTATATGTGTACATTTGCACTCATGTATATATATTTATGTAGATGTATGCCATGTATATATTACTGCAGTTAGCGGCTGGTGGATGCTTGATGTTGGACAAACATTGCCAAAGAGTAGCAGACATGATTTTATGTTGCGCCTCGATAAGCGGATAATATCGGGTGATTTACTGATTTAGTGGACAATCTGCCACAGTGGGTGCGCGTGTGGTCTAGTGGTAAGCGGAGCTCGACTGCCAGTCGGAAGGTTGGGATTCAAATTTCGGCCAGGGCAGAAATTTGTACCCAGAAGTTTAGACTTTAGTTGCGCCCCTATCGAACTCTGCTAAAATGAGCACATTGACTTTACACTATCAGTGGAAAGATCAAACGACGAGGGAGAGGGCCGGCCACCAGCCCTCATACGCCGAGGTTAAGAAAATCAAGTCGCTAACCTTTAATACCAATGGCTACCACTGTTAGGGACTGTGCTAACTCTTCAGCCCCAGAGGTGGACTAGCTTTGCGGTTAGTGTATGACCTTTAAACTAAAGGCGAGTGAGTGAGTGACGGACAGACAGACAGACAGACAGACAGACAGACAGACAGACAGACAGACAGACAGACATACATACATACATACATACAGACAGACAGACAGACAGACAGACAACCTTCAGACCGAATTCCCATTATTTCCTTTTCGAAAGTGTTTTCAAATCTTGAAAACTTGAAATTTAGGAATATTTGTTATATTTGGATGCAGAAATTAAAAACCCTGGAAAAATGATTTAATTATTATTACTACTACCGGGATAAATAAAAGAAATCTTGAAATTCAGGAATATTTATAAGATATCGGAATTGGAGAGAAAGACAAATTAACCGTATACCGAGTCTTGCTTTCTGCATATTAATAATTTGCATATTAATAATTTGCATATTAATAATTTGCCTCAGTTCACCATGCCTCACCTTGCCTTGTCTTGCCTAATATGACCTAAAATTACCTTTACCTTCAAGATCAACCCTTGCCTGCCTTACTTTACCGTTATAACTCATACGTTGACTAACTTTACCTCACCTCACCTCACCTCACCTCACAGAACACTTCACAGAGTAGAACTGAACAGAACAGAATAGAACAGAACAGAACAGAAAATAGAACAGAACAGAATAGAATAGAACAGAACAAAACAGAACAGAACAGAACAGAAAGTAGAACTGAACAGAACAGAATAGAACAGAACAGAACTGAACAGAACAGAACAGAATAGAACTGAACAGAACAGAACAGAACAGAATAGAAATGAACAGAACAGAACAGAACAGATTAGCCCGTCACTACAAAAATGTGTATACTTGTTGTACGTAAGGTGCTGTTGAGATAATAAAAATGCGCTACGTAAATCCTCAGTTACACGACCCCGTTACGTTACACGCCGCTTATACAACGTCTGCTTGTGTGGTCCTAGACTTGACAACGAAAACCGTAGACTGACAATGTCATTAATAAATTAATTAATTGTCCGATTAATGCTCCGTCGCAAACGAGACAGAACGATAAGGGGTTAAGCAGAGATACTGTTACCCATCTCTGGGAGGTTGATGCTACGGTCCTGCTGCCGAGGCTGCCGTCGGGTCTTCAGCCGTGACATGGCCATCAATCGTCCGGTCATTTGACCACTGGTCAGTGAGGCGGTCAGTACTGGTCAGTGGTCGCAAGAATGCACTTATTGTGACCATGAGTCAAAACACTGGCCATCTTTCGCTCGAGGGATAATAGCCGCAGTATTAAGATGCCTCGCTGGACCGCCCCTCCCGCGGGGGTGATCTACCGCCCGCTCTGGATCCGATGACCACCCGTCACTGACCGCAGAGTGGACATGCTGGTCAGCTGGTCAGTGTCCGTCGGCTAGTTATCAAATTGTCTGCGGCAAGTTGGATCTGTCAGCGAAGCGCGCGAAGGATGACCAACGTCGGTCAGCCGGATAAGGTCGTCGCATTATGTCCACTTACGAGTGACCTGGTCAAGACGGCTGACCCGTCTGGTCAAGTTTAACTGGACGCAACTCAATTAGAAGGTATTGCGCCATTTCTTCATCGTTAGGCTATCTACGATAATTGCTTCGTGCCACTTTCTCGCCATGCAATCGAGTCAGGTCTATCTCAGGCTTTGGAACTGCCAGAAGGTGGTAGAACCATTTTACCACCCGCCTTGGGTGGTGCCTGGTGCCGGACTGCTAACGTCCCTACCTCTTAGCTCTGGGTCGCAGGTTTGACTCTCGCGTTGAACGGAAAATATGTTTTAAAATGTTGTGGTGAGATAGTATCGTAGCGAAAGAATATGTTGTCAGACGTTGTGTGGAGATAGCATTGTATAGTTGTCAGATGTTGTGTATAGCATCGAAGGGAAGGTTGTGCAGTTGTTCGATTGTTATCATGAGTGCTTCAGCCGAAAGTCCGTGCACTTCTCAGTCGGTATTTGTGATGATTGATTGAGAAATTTTTCAATTGTTCGCTCATTATTTCTACTCGTGAATCAATAGGTTCTAGCAGACTGGTGGCGCAATCGGTTAGCGCGCCGTACTTATAAACAGTAAGTCCGAGAGGACGTGGCGAGCTTATGAGAGATGCAGAGGTTGTGAGTTCGATTCTTATACCCGGGGCAGCTTCGTGCAGTTTGTGCTTCTTGGGTGATGGCCACTGTGTCACTGTGACTCAGCCTGAAATCGATTCTTTACAAGAATAGAATGATGAATGCATTTCAGCACATTTTAACAACCTCGTTGTTCTTCCTGACGTCTGTTTTTTTTGTGCGGCACGGTGGTCAATCGGTAATGCGTTTGGTCAAAGATCATGCGGTTGCGGGTTCGACTCCGTGTAACGACCCTATAGGCAAGTTGTTTGCACTAACGGTCCCTCTGTCACCAAGCAGCAGAATTTGGTGCTAGAGTATAAGCTGGGAAGTAAACGGCAAGTCCTGCGATGCACTGGCCCCGTGTCCAGGACCTTGGGATTGGTCCAATGCCGGCTCAAGACCCTAAAGAGAAGGAGACTAGTGCCTCCCTTACGTCTCACTTGTGGGATATGGGATACTTTACTTATCCATGTGCGATTCGGGCTATGTTCGATCAGTAGAAATTATTGAATAGTAGGCCCTACGCGCTTACGCGGGGACTATCAGCCGGTGGGGTAGCGAGAGGATGCAGAGGGGGATAGTTGCTTCTGGGCGCAGGGTTGAGTATGGTGCATACTGAGCACGGCAAAATAGTACTTTGACGCTTTTTCTTTTCAAAATTTAGGTTAGACAGCTTTCATGCACTGTCCCTGAGCATAGAGGACCCTAGCTCCGCCATTGCTTTTAAAGGCCAACAGAGAACAATACGAGAAGGAGGCCAATGCTTACCGTCCTCATGCATGCACTTCAGCGCCTGTGAATGAGCTCGTCCTGCATGTGACGTGGCTGTCGTTGGGCGCTGCAGAAATCTCGGGATTACGATTACAATACGATCAGACCTGATCTTGGATATACATACATTTAATGCGTGCATCTATATATCTGGCGTTTCTATAGCTTTAAACTTAAAGCCTTAATTGCACGTTCAACCCTTTATTTTTAAACAGCTTTGACTTAAGTATGCATTAAATGAACAAAATCTGTGTAAACAACGCTATATATGAATTTTAGAATTAATGTTTTGCATTTTATCGTATATAGGTCGATGTGTCCATATGTGTTCCCTAAACTTTTTATCGAGTAACAAAACTTTAAAAATTGGTCCCAAACCAAGTCATGCTTTGTCTGCAAGAAAACACAATGCTCATTCTTAGAAACGGTCTTAAAAGGCGATACATGCATATTTATGCATAACAATATCTTTATACATATTCATACATATTCATATATATTCATACATATTCATATATATTCATACACATTCATACGTATTCATGCTGTGAATCACTGTTGGACAATATAATGTGGCCTCTTAGAGCAATTAGAAACAATTGCTGGTAGTAGGCAAAACATGACTGTGTTTGAACGGCTTATGATTATTTAGCCACACAGCTTTTAGGAATACCCAATTTAATCTAATCTAATGTTGTAGCGTCGTTATCTCAATTAACAAGGCATCAATCGAAGGCGCTTTCAAGTGAAATCGTTATCAAAAGATAAATTGGATAATTCTCCAGTTTTGGAGAATTAAATCGAGTAGAAATCTTAGAGATACAAGCATACATCTGATCTATATATCTGTATTGTAAGACCTGATTTTGGACAGACGTTAGAGAATCATAGAGTGATGATGCCTTATGTAATACCATAGATGGCGCTATATGAAGGTTGAAGCATTACATCGGATATGTGTAAAATGTCATGACTATATTATAATGCATTCATATATGTATATGCATATGCATTATATGTATGTAAACATGAATATATATATATGCATATCAGTATGTATGTATGTATATACTGTATGTATTTATTGATGTATGTTTGTATGTATATATGTATGTATGTATGTATTTATGTATGTATGTATGTATGTATGTATGTATGAATGCATTTATGTATGTTTGTATGAATGTATGTATGTATACTATGTATGTATACTATGTATGTATATATGTATGTATGTATGTATGTATATATGTATGTATTCATTTATGTATGTGTGTATGTATGTATGTATGTACATATGAAGGCACTTGACAGCGTCTTTGGAACGATATGCGTATATACACATATAGGTATGTATATGTGTTTGTGTATATATGCATATACTGTATGTATGTGTGTGTGTGACTGGTGTCTCCTGCCGCAGCAGCTGAGGAGTTGTGCTCATCGTAAATTCCATTGGCAGTCGGAATGATGCAAGCGCGACTCCTAATCCATTCCTATCATCTCCATCACTCTTCTCGGCACCGACAATCCCGCCAATTTCGTTGACTCCGCCCCTCACGCCCCATTGGTCGACGCCTCCGACCGGCGCAGCCAGTCAGCATCCGCCGGCGCGGTTGACGGGCGACAGATGTGCCGAGTCGATGCCTGTTGCCATGGTTACGCCTGCGCTCCGTCGTCGAACCCTTCCTCTCTCGCTCCATTCCTCCAGTCTCAGCAACCGATCGAGCGGAAGAGAGCATCCCTATTAAAAGTCAGTGGCATCTCAGAGCTGCTCTGAGCGCATCTTTCCTAAGCGGAATTAGAAAGGAATTGTTGGGACAATTCCCATTGTTTTTCTAAATTTCCGTCGACTCCGCTCGCTTTAGATCGTAATCTTCCTGGATTTCATCCTAATAATTTCATCGACGTATTATTATTACAGCGGCGCTATAGAAGTTCTACTGGGATTAGATAAGATTAGATCTAACACGACGTTGATGCGAAAAGCCTCTGGCGACGATGAGAAAAACTGCAAGATTTCACATCTAAAGTTTCTATCTTACGTTACATTTTCTATTTTCGATATATATTTACATTACAATTCCTGTTTTACATTTACTTTTGCCGTAAGAAACGCCATTCTGTAGCAAACGGATCGTGAGACTCGATTCCAAACACTAGAAGAAGTTCTAGAATACTTTAGAATACGTTAGAACACGATCGCTATCGTAAGCCACGTTGATAAGTGAACCACTTTGATAAGTAAGCTACTCTGATCAGGCTGGAGTACTGCGCTATATAATTCAAGAGTGCGTTACACGTAAATCTAAATAGTCTGACGAGTCGTTGTAAAGTATGAAGAGGTGAGACTCGGTTTGGATTCTGATTCCGAGACGTAAGAGGTCACAGGAGGTCAGAGTTGAACCGGAAGTGGTCGAATTCCTTGAGATGTGGTCGGAGGATCAGTCGGTCGAGCAGGCGTCGATGATTGCCGAAATGGCGGAGGTGAACTCGGACGACGGCGCCGAAAGCATCGACGACCTTGAGGTCAAGGTCAAAGGTCGGCTGCTTGACGCAGAGGTTAACAAGTTCCTCTGCGGACGTCTGACCCCAAACGCAGAGGACTATGAGGACGAAGAAGAGGATGATGACGACAGGAAATTCCCCTCGTCATCGACATCCACTTCCGGTCACAAGGAGGACGCCCCTCTTCCACCGCCAGCTAAGCCCGCCTCGACCCAGGGGTCAAAGGTCGCGGGGTTGTCGTCTAAGGCGTCCGCGTTCTCCATCGATGCGCTGATAGGAAGGGAGAGATGCGACTGGAGCGGAACTAGTTCCAGCAGCAGCAGCAGCTCCAGCAGGAAACATCCGCATCCCCATCATCTGCCGCTGGAGCCGGATCTCCAGGGGCGACCGAGGGCCTGCATCAGCAGCCAAAGCATCGTCAGTGAGGGCAACGACATAGTCCATCCCGGCGACTGCGACCAGGAGTCGAATCCGAGTATTACAGCTTACACGAGTCCTAACAGCTCACCACTACGACCACCCACTCCAACCGGTGAGGTTATATAGCGCCTAGCGCTTACAGTGTCACAAACTCTGTATTAGTAAGATCGTAAATGTCAATATAAGTATAAATATAAATGTAAACGGAAAAGTAAATATAAATGTAATCAATTAAATGTAAATGTAATCATTTAAATGTAAGTGTAAATATAATCATTTAGATGTTCTGTAATATTCTGTTCTGTTTTGTAATGTAATGCGACGGCATTTGACGTACCGTAACGATCTAATCGATCGATTATAGTGCGCCATATTCACGCAATTCAGTGTCACCTGCGTTCCGGATGTAAAAGCAACTTACATCTCAGTAATATGATGTAATGTAACATTTTGCAGTTCGGCGCAATATGATCTGATGTTATCTAACGGATAATTGTATAGCGCATTTAAAAGAACCTCCTGGAATGCGTGGCTGAAGCGTATACCTATTGTATGCAATGTTCCCAATCTACTAGGTATATGTATGCATATAAATATGCAAAAGGAAGTGAAGTGATATGCATACTAATGTAAATATATAGAGTAAATATTACATTTTTATAATGTACTAAAATATTATTTTGGTGTAGTAATTGTTTGTCTTTTATTTTTCTGGTCTCCCGATAAAAGGATCTCGTTTTGCATTGGCTTTCTCTAGACAACCCCTCTGACTTGACGCAGCGCTCGTGAATAAGCTGTTGCCCTGCGCCTAGCTTTTAGACAGCTCTTTAGAAATCTGAGTTAACGAATACAATTCCATTCAAATTGTGTTCAATTCTGAATCTTATGTCGCTACAGGTGATCACGTGCGTCTTGCGTCACCGGAAATAGTTCCCGTTTCCGGAAGAATACCAGAACCGGAAGTCACAAGCAAATGTCCCTCGGATCCCGGAAGTCGGGTTTTGTCGGGGGTCACGTGTCGCCTGGAGACCAAAGAACTCTGGGATAAGTTCTACGAACTGGGAACGGAAATGATCATCACGAAATCTGGAAGGTTCGATTGAAAAGATAAGATTAGGAAAGGAAAGAGTAAGGTCTAGAAGCAAGAATAATATTTCATAGTAAATCATTAAAAAATATTAAAGGAACAAAAACACGATCGAAAGAACTGATGAATATTTGGACGGATGAATAGATGGATGGATGGATGAATTGGATGGACTAACGGATGGTTGAATGGATGAATCGGACAGATGGATGGATGGATCAATAGATGAATGGATGGATGGCTGGATTAACGGATGGTTGAATGGATGGCTGGATAGATGAATCGTTGAGTGGATGGTTGAACGGATGAATTGGATGGATGTATTGATGACTGGATGTATTTAAATACGTAGAAATTCCCCAGCTATTCGTATGTGCAGGAGAATGTTTCCAACCCTGCGGATCAGTTTCTCCGGAGCCCTGGATCCGACGGCCAAGTATTCCGTCCTGATGGATATCGTTCCGGTGGACAACAAGCGGTATCGCTACGCCTACCACAGGTCCTCGTGGCTCGTCGCAGGGAAGGCTGATCCACCGCTTCCCACCCGTCTTTACCTGCACCCCGATTCCCCCTTCACCGGTGACCAACTGGTCAAGCAGACCATCTCCTTCGAGAAGATCAAACTGACCAATAACCTGCTGGACAAGAGTGGACACGTAAGTCGGGCAGGATTTCAGCCGATTGGATTTATTTTGAAATTTATTACTAATTTATTTTATTTATTTATTTATTTATTTATTTATTGATCGAAGGAATAACCAGATTAAAATTTCGACTGCCCCGGGTGAGGATCAAACTGGCTACCTCTACATCTCTCATAAGCACGCCACGTCCTTTGGGACGTACTGTTTATAAGTACGGCGTACTCGCCGTTTGAGCCACTGGATCATCTGTTACAATTCATTTTGAACTTGTCATAGCTATAGCGTTATTATCTAAATGTAATTGTAATTGTAAAATCGTTACTGTAATATTCAAGCTAGTGGCTCATCAACCATAGAGGCTCCCAATGCACCCCTGTAGCAACGCAGCTGGGCGGATTTCACTGCTGTATACATAGGTGGTGCCAATCTCAAGCCTGGATAAAGGAGGAGGGCGAGGTCAACGGCCTTTGTCGTTGAACCTTGGAACTACTACTACTACATATCTCGACCTTTTCTGAAATGAATTCCATGCAACTGTATGAACTGTTCTAATTAGCAGACGATTCGTTTTTCTAGATCATTCTGAATTCTATGCACAAGTATCAACCCCGAGTGCGTCTTGTCCGTAAGATGGCAGCAGATGAGATGAACGGACAGCAGCATCACGAGGCGGAGGAATACAAAACCTTCATCTTTCCGGAAACGATCTTCATCGCCGTAACCGCTTACCAAAACCAGCTAGTAAGATTTACGATGTGTTTAAATTAACTATACAGGCTTGCTACACGTGCTTACAGAAAAATCTCTGCACTGTATACTAGGTACTTAATAAAACCCAAAGCCATTTTTAAAGGAAACCCAAAATATTTAGTAAAATACAACACCAAATATTATTATTATTATTATTTTTAACCGAGGTTGGTATAATCCCTCAGGTGGTGAAAAAATTAGTCTATTATTCCTGTATTTATTAAGCGCCATTATCTAACGACTAAGCATCAACCGATGGCGCTGAGCAATTGTGAGCGAAGAGCTTGCTCAAGGTCGCCAGACAGCAACCCTCTCAGAGGAAGTTTGAACCCATACTCTCCCCTTCACAAGCCGAACGCTCTAACCAATCGGCTACCGCACCCCATTTACCTATTATATTGACTGTAGACCTGGGGACATAACAGGATTTTTATAAAGGTGTATTTCTGTTTATCTTTTATAGATAACGAAACTCAAAATCGATAGTAATCCTTTCGCGAAGGGATTTCGAGATTCATCGCGTCTCACCGACTTAGACAGGTACGCTTCATACGAGACCAGAATGCACTAGACTATATTAGACTTGACTAGATTAGAATAGACTAGAATAGACAAGACTAGACTGGATTAGAACATATTTCACAAGACTAAAACAGACTGCAGGACTAGACATGATTAGAACATATTAGACTAGACTAGATTAGACTAGACTGGATTAGAACATATTAGACTAGACTAGATTAGAATAGACTAGACCGCATTAGAACATATTAGACTAGACTGTAGTCTACGTTAGAACAGACTAGATTAGACGCTGCTAGACCGGACAATGCGCATGAGTTGTAAACCCTGTATTTATTGTGCGCTGTTATTTTCAGAGATGGACTTGGTTCACATCCGGCCGCCATGTTCTTCAGTCTGCCCTGTCGAGAGGGCTTCGACAGTCTCTTCCAGACGCTTCCCGGTTCCCTGTCGGCTTCCTGTGTACCCTCGTCATCCTCATCTTCGTCGCACCAGTCTTACTTCGACGACTGCAGTTCAGGGAACCAGGACGACTGTATAAAGAATCACCTGCGCAGTAATGGAGGTAAGAACGAGTCGAATTGATTTAGCGCCAGTAGTTCGTTTAGATTTAGCAGTGAAGGTAAGTAAGTAGAACTAGGATAATTCATTTAGCGCCAGATTGCCATCAGTGGTTCATTCTCTTTGGAGTACAGACTGGTTTTTGAGGAGCAACAAAATTAATGATTCGTTGGCTGATCGATTAGTTGATTGATTGCTTGATCGATCCGTCAAATGGCCACTGATCAACTGTGATAAAAGAATGGCTTCTGATGTTCTTCGATTGATTTCTGATGGTTATTCTTGACGGGGAGATTGATAGACAGCCCGGCAAAAGCAATTGGTGAAAAATGACCTAATGAAGGATGGGATAAAGAAAAGAATGGATGGATGGATGGATGGATGGACTGACGGATGGATAGATGGACGGACGGACGGATGGATGGATAGATGGATGGATTGACGGATGGATGGATGGACGGATGCCGGATGGATGGATGGATGAAATGGAGAAGGATTAATAGACCGACTCGCGCGGACAAGTCAGTTTATTGAATAGGAATCGATTAAAACTCTCTGGCTGTGTGTTTGTTTCTTCGTATGTCTGTGTGCCTCTCTATCTGTCTGGCGTCTGTCTCTTCCTCTGTGTGTTCGTCCACCTGTCTGTCCGTCCGTTCGTCTGTCATATCTCTTGGCATGTATTCAGGTCTGTCTGTCTGTCTGTCTTACATAAGAACTTGTGTGTTTTCCTGTAGAAAAAGACAAAGACGGCGACCTCTTGCGGGCGTCTCTGGTGCTTCGTCGTCCGCTGTTATCTCGTCTTCCGCAGTTTCCCTGCTGCTTCACCCCGGCCGAGAAATCCCTCCAGGCCCTCTACTCGTCCCTCCTCCGACTGCCCAACCTCCCCGCAGCCACCCTCTCCCCATTCCCACCCCTCAATCCCTTCTCCCCGACCAGTCTTGCCACCCCTAACGGCAGTCTTGCATCCGCCGCGTCGCCAGATGGCGATGCCATCGTCACTTCCGCTTCCGGTGTCTACCGGAACAGTCTTTGCGGCGGGGGCCACCGATACCGACCGTACTCTTCCGGTCTGGTTAATGTCATGGCGCCCAAAAGAACTGATTCCTACTCCAGGCAGTAGATGGCGCAAGTATCTGTGAGATTGACGTCATAGTGACTTAACGCGTGACGCAATCGCCTCGAAAGAACTGGTTTCTACTCACATTTATCGTTGACGCTATTACGTTACTCCATCATTAGCATAATCACCTTAAGGAACTTGTTCCTACTCCCACCAGTAGGTGGAGCAACGCATCCATGCCATATATACGTCATCTATAACGTCAGTATTTGACGTCATCACCTTATGGGAACAATTCTTACTCCACCAGTAGGTGGAGTAAGAATAATTTATGTTGCGTACTTCATAAACATTCAACGTTACTGATGACTTTGAGAACTGAAATCGTGTACTCCGCTGTCGACAGATGGAGTATTTAAGGTTGATGACTTCTCGCTGGTGACGACACAGCCTTTAATTTTAAACTTTATTAAATGCAAAAATCGAACACTGATTGCGTCAGTTTTGATGGCAAAGCGGAAGTTATTCTGTTCTGATGTAATTCAATCATTTTCATTCAATTCTATATTCTCTGTTCTATTCTGTTCTATTCTCTCCTGTTCTACTCTGTTCTATTCTATTCAAATCTGTTATATTCTATTCTATTCTATTTTGCTCTGTTCAATTCAATTCTGTTCTATTATCTGTTCTGTTCTGTTCGATCCTACCTATTTTCCAGTAAATTCCATTCTGTATTCTGTATTACCTGTAAATTCTATTTTGTTCTAATCTATTCTATTCTGTTATATTCTGTTCTGTTCTATTCTGTCCTAATCTATTCAAATCTGTTATGTTCTATTCTATTCTATTTTGTTTTGTTCAATTCAATTCTGTACTGTTATATTCTGTTCTATTCTGTTCTGTTCCATCGTATTTTCCAGTAAATTCCATTCTGTATTCTGTTCTATTATGTTCTATTCTATTATGTTCTAATCTGATCTATTCTGTTCTATTATGTTCTATTCTATTATGTTCTATTCTGTTCTATTCTAGTCTATTCAAATCTGTTATGTTCTATTCTAACAGAATCGAATATGATCGAAGTCAGCCACAAGTTGGATTCAGCGAAAGGCGAACTAACCTTAAATCCTAGTCTTCTATAGCATACAGGACGCAATTAAAACAGCACAACGTAGTCTGAATTTCACATTGCTAGACAAAAGCGCACATTTGATCAAACAGAAAAATAAATGATGACCATGAAAATAAAAAATAATCAACGAGTTATGTAATTTATATAGCGTCAGGAGTTATTGGAAGCAGCAGGCGTAAAGACATAAAAGCGTCGAGATCAGATTGGACCAGATGTTCCGTTACGAGCATCTTTTTGAAACATTCGCTGAAGCTTCCCTTGAAAAAGTCAAACACAAAGACATGAAATGTTTCATTTCTACACATATGATTTTAACTAACCGGTTATAATTCTAGCCCCTCCATGGCCCATAAAAACAACTCAGTTGGAAGCATGGCTGGAATGATTCCTCTGGATCCATCTCTGCCTTTACGTAAAATGGTAAAGTTTGAAAGGTATACGGTAACGCACTTGTTTTCACGTCCCTAAAGAAACCCCTTTGAAGCGTGGTCCCCTTTGAAGCGTGGTCCCCTTTGAAGCGTGGTCCCCTTTGAAGCGTGGTCCCCTTTGAAGCGTGGTCCCCTTTGAAGCGTGGTCCCCTTGAAGCGTGGTCCCCTTTGAAGCGTGGTCCCCTTTGAAGCGTGGTCCCCTTGAAGCGTGGTCCCCTTTGAAGCGTGGTCTCCTTTGAAGCGTGGTCCCCTTTGAAGCGTGGTCCCCTTTGAAGCGTGGTCCCCTTTGAAGCGTGGTCCCCTTTGAAGCGTGGTCCCCTTTGAAGCGTGGTCCCCTTGAAGCGCGGTCCCCTTTGAAGCGTGGTCTCCTTTGAAGCGTGGTTCCTTTTGAAGCTTGGTTCCCTTTGAAGAGTAGTTCCCTTTGAAGCGTGGTCTCTTTTGAAGCGTGGTCCCATTTGAAACGTGGTCCCCTTTGAAGCTTGGTTCCCTTTGAAGAGTGGTCCGGAGGTCGCAGGATTATTCGGCTGAGGCGCAGGGACGACTAGTTAGGTCCTCTGAGACCTTGATCAAAATTACTTAACTGCGTAGCGCCATCGATTGATGCCTTGTCATCAGTAGCGGAGCTATATAAATGTGAGGCATGAAGTGGGTTTGAAAAGCCTGGGTGTTTCGTCAGCTTCGCAAACGGTTCGTCCGTTAGTTCGTTCAACGGCCGAACGACAGAGGACGCTTCGGACACTGGCCAATAGATGAGAAGCGATGGACAGATAAGATAGAATGAGACAAGTGCATGCTCACGCGCACGCGCACATGAAAGATGAACGATCGACCGACACATTCTACCCTATCTCATTCTGTCTATCTAGTCTGTCTCTGTCTCGCTCTTTCTCTGTCTGTGTATTAATATTTCCCTTGATTACTGTCTTCTTCTCGCTTTCTGTCTACCTCTCTTTCTTTCCCCTTTTCCATATCTTCCTCTTGCTGTCTCTCCTGTTTCTCCTCTCTTCCTCTCCCATTTCTGCTTTTTTTCTTTTCTTCCTTCCTTCTAATTCTTCCTTTCCACCACGTTTTCTTCATTTTCTGTTGTTCTAGTTCTTTGCTCTTGAGCTTGTTCTTGTTCATGGTCTTCAACTTTTCTTCTTCTTCTTCTTCTTCTTCTTCTTCTTCTTCTTCTTCCTCTTCCTCTTTCTCTTCTTCCTCTTCCTCTTCTTCTTCCTCCTAATCCTAATCTTTCTTCCCTTCCTCCTCCTCCTCTTCCTCCTCCAGGTCTTCTCGCTTCTTTTTCTTCTTCTTCATATCTCCCTTCTCAACCTCACTGCCTCGCTAAATCATTTAACCAAACAGTCTAAACTTCCCACGGCCCACTGCCCTTGGAACTTCGCCCCATTCCGCCCCTCGTCTCTGCCCTTTCCGCTCCCTCAACCTCCCTCTTGATCTTCTCGATCTCCATTTGCCCTATAAAACGCAATCGACCCCAAGCGAGGCGTCCTCTTGACCCTGGCCACACACGGACCAGCGACGCTTCGCGGTCATCCGTGTCCGAGCGGTCATCGCTCGTCCAGCGCCTAGATGGACATCGACCCGACAACCGACTGACCATCGAGACCCTCCCTTCGGCTGGCGCCACCTAGCCGACCGTAAAAGAACAGATCGCACGAGACACCTGCCTAATAGGGCGCCCGATCGACCCTGCCAGAAGCCGGGCAGGGGCGATCGCGAGGCGAGAGGGTGCTCCGTCAACGGCCGGGACAATTTCAGGGCCCGTTGCCCTCGGCGTGTCGGCTCTCGGCCGAGAATTCACGCATTAGCGCATCCGTCGAGTCCCTTTCCCGTCAAACTCCGGCGGAACGCCGATCCAGCCAATTTGCCGTGAAATGTCGGCCTGCGACCCGTCAGTTCGAAAGTATTAGGGGCGACGAGCCCCCATCTCCGCCGCCCCGGACGCCGGGAAGCCCGGACGGCGAGGCCCCACGGCCTCTCGTCGGCCAGTCGGCACACGGTCACCGATCGTAATTTAATTTGCCGGTAAGGTCCGTCGCACGAGTTAGAAGTCTCCATTTGTATTCGCGGGGCCAAGTCGGCATCTTCGTTTTCAGCTGTGTCGCCTGCCTCCCTCAGTCCATCCATCTATCCGTCCTTCCATCGATCCGTACGTAGCTCAGTCCGCCCATCCGTCCATCGGTCGAACCATGCACCCACCCATCCACTCACCTATCCATTCATCTATCCCTGTATGCGTCGATCCTTCCTTCCTTCCTTCCTTCCTTCCTTCCTTCCTTCCTTCCTTCCTTCCTTCCTTCCTTCCTTCCTTCCTTCCTTCCTTCCTTCCTTCCTTCCTTCCTTCCTTCCTTCCTTCCTTCCTTCCTTCCTTCCTTCCTTCCTTCCTTCCTTCCGTCCTTCCTTCCTTCCTTCCTTCCAACCATCTATTCATCTGTCCCTCCATCCTTCCGTCCATCAACTCACGCATCCATCGGTTCTTTCATCTGTCCTTCCGTCCATTTATCCATCCTAAACTAGACTAGACTAGACTAAACTAGACTCGAATAGACTAGACCAGAATAGACTATACTAGATTAGACTAGAACAGACTAGAATATACTAGACTACTCTGCACTAGAACAGACTAAACTAGACTAGACTAGACTAGACGTTACCTGACAATGCGCATGCTTTGCAAACGCTGTATTTATTGGGCGCTTTTTATTTCAGAGATGGACATGGCCATCCATCAGTCCATCCGCCCCTTCACCCACCCAAACCCCACCCACCCAAACCCCACCCACCCAAACCCCACCCACCCGTTCTGTCAGATAGAGCGAGTGATGACCGAAGTGGCGAGACGTCACGCCCGAGTAGACGGACGAATCAGCATCGATAAACAGCCGAGATTCGTAATCGTAATCCCGAGATTTCTACAGCGCCCAAAGAAAGCCACCTCGCGGGGACGATCTTAATCACCGGCGCTCAGTCAAATCAAATTCGATAGGCAAAAGGGTTCGGTTCCAGGTCAAGATCCAAAAGTCAGACGGAGAGACAGCTTGGCAGCTATGGGTGGTGGTGTTTGGGGTTGGAGAGGAGAGAGAGCTAAGAGGAAGAAGGAGTGTCTGGATAGGATCTGTGAAAGAGGAATGTGTGCTGAGATTGTGAGGTCATCGGTGCGCATGCGCTGTCGCCCGCTTCCATAGTGAATGCAAAAGTTATCTCGGAAATTTCTCAGCGTCACACAAAAGCCGCCTAGGGAGACTAACTTATTTACCGGCGCTATATAAAACCAGGCCCGCAACAGCCAGGTTGGTTGATCAATTTCGATGCCCGGTCAGAATCCGGGGGAGGGGTCAACCCGGGGACACAGCATGGGGCTACGGTGTCAGTGAGCTGCCATTTTTCCTACCGCTTTACGGGTCCCATGTGACCCTTGACCTGGGACTTATTGGAACTCATGACGCTTCGTAGGACCTACAGGTTTTTGCGATCTCTGTACGTTATACAAATTACGCTTAGTAGTTTAACGACATCTTATGGCATCAAAGGCCGTTGACGTCGCCCTCCTCCTTTATCCAGGCTTGGGACTGGCACTACCCCCAAACAAGGCAGTTAGCCTTACGGGGTGTATGCGACGTCTGTAGAGGACTTAAGTGACCCTTTTTGGAGCGAACATGTGGCCTCTGCACAGGGCTACGCATGGCGATCTGCGTGACCTGTATGACCTTTGTTCCGTGCTTAAACGACATCGTTGTAACTCTGTCGATTACACATAAAACACTGGAACGGGATCCTTCAGCCAACTGAGTTTTGAGAAAGGCAGGGATTAGTCCTGCTTTTATTTAGCCGCGTTATCTATTGACTAAGCATCAATCGATGGCGCTGAGCAATAGCGAGTGAAGGACTTGCTCAAGGTCCCCTTACAGTGTAACCATCTCAGAAGATGGGGCTCGAACCAATGTGGCCGACTGAATAGAGGGGCTGGTTGGCTTACTGGTTGAATGACTAATTAAGAGACGGGTTGGCCTTCTGGCTGAATGACTGGTTTAATGACTGGTTGGCTTACTAGCTGAACGACTGGTTTAATGACTGACTGACTGACTGACTGACTGGTTGGCTTACTGGCTGAATGACTGATTTACTGACTCAGTGACTCTCTAACTGCTAGGATGACTTGTTGATTCATTCATTCTTTCTTTCGTTCGTTCTTTCGTTTGTTCATTCTTTCAGCCTATCAGTCTTCAGCTAAGCATCCGTGCGTCTGCCTTTCTCCTCCTCCTCCTCCTCTCCTCCTCCTCTCCTCCTCCTCCTCTCCTTCTCCTCCTCTCCTCCTCCTCCTCCTCCCTTCCTTCCACCTATCTGCCGACTAGTGCTGTGGAAATTGAGCCGTTTCCCATGTGGTCAACGCCCTCTTATCAGGATGTCATCACGGTCCCCACCGCCCGCGCTCGACCGAGGGCAGGGCCCCGAAGGACCCGGTCCGCCATTCGCCCTCGGAGACCAGCGCCCGATATTAGCCGGGCGATAGGACGACCGCCGGGCCGACCGACCCTCACGTCGGACGGATAGATTCTATTCATCGGGGCGTTGATAAACATTTTATGTGATGACCTATTGCCACATCTATAGACACTTTAACAACTCGGTCTGCCCCAGCCCGCTGATCGGCCGATCGGAGAGGGAGAGAGGGCTGCGGTCCCTGGCCCGATTGCCCGCTCTGATAGCCCTCCCGTCGACGCCTGGTCGGATTCGGAGGCAATCGTGAGGGGGCGCCCTTATCGACCGGTCGAGGAGAGCGAAAGGATCACAGATTGGCGACCACGAAAATCGGATGGATTTGTGACGGAATTAAGTCGGCGCCCGGATTTCTGAGAGATGTTTCGTCTTTGTTTTACACGTCCTCCGACCGGCAGAGGGCCAGTCGACCACGAATGTGCTGTGGTTGAACCCTCGGTGCAATCGATGAACCATCTCTGTACGACTTTGTCTGTCTATCTGTCTGTTTGTCTGTCTGTCTGGCTGGCTGTCCGTGTCTGTAGGAGTACTAAGCTTCTGGAAATTAACTTAGGGATAGATTTTGGTGCGCCATAGGCGATGTATAAGTTCAACACAGTGACCTCTTGCATGTATCGATGCACTAAACGTGTCATCTAAACGAAATACAATGCATTAAAATACAATACACACAATACAATACAATACAATGCAAAGCAATACCTTACAATACAGTACAATACAATACAATACAGTGCATTAAAATACAATGCAATACAATGCATTAAAATACAATACAATACAATGCATTAAAATACAATACAATACAATACAATAAAATACAATACACACAGTGCAATGCAATGGAATACAATACAACGCAACAGACATAATGCGACGCGATATGATATACTGTAAGATATACATGATATGATAATTGTGTATTGTACGTGATACATGGTGGAATATACGTTGAGTTTATGGAATTCTTAGACAGTCTCCCAGCTCACATCGTGCGTTTGACCCAAATGTAGAACGGGAATGAGGCAAATACACATAATTAAAGGTATTATACTATCACGTGACTGACACTGTCAGCATCTGTGTTTGCCAAAAAACACCTAAACCTGCTTTCATGTATTGACATTTAAACACCTGTCAACATGTGCCCCGGTGGCGCAATCGGTTAGCGCGCCGTACTTATAAACAGTAAGTCCGAAAGGACGTGGCGAGCTTATGAGAGATGCGGAGGTTGTGAGTTCGATCCTCACCCGGGGCAGCTACATTTTAAAATATAATTCTAATGCTAAACGTCCATCATCTTTGACAGGAAGTCGAACAGTCCAAGGCGCTGGGTTGAGGTCAGGTTCAGGTTCTCCGGGAGTGGGTTCAAATTCCACTTCGGACAAGATCTCACTATTTTAACCATTGATAAGAATTGAATTTATTATTCAGTTTAGATGTAGCAGTAGTAAGCGGGTTAGCCTTACGATGGTAACGATGAAATATAGATTCTTAACAACGAACTCTTTTCCTGTTATTATGCTGATAGATGTTAAAACAGTGTGGTTTATCAGAAGTGGAATTTGAACCCATATCCTGAGAACCCGACTGCGATTTGAACCGCTCGGCCATTCGGGACTAGCATACAATTAAAATGCTTACGTACAATAAATTTTAAAAATTATTATTTAAAAATAAAATTAGATATTATTTGTATTGTTTTAATTTTTATTCGTATTGATACCGTGTGAAATTTAACTCTTACGGAGTTAATAGAAAATGTCGGTCTCCCCGTCGGGGAATTGAACCCCGGTCTCCCGCGTGACAGGCGGGGATACTCACCACTATACTAACGAGGACCCACGGTTTGGAGGGCATCAAATTTTAAGTTGATATTTTACTAGGCATTCTATTTAAAATGATAGGTGTTTCCTATATTAATTTTTACTTCGGTGTAAACGCAATAGTTTTAGTTTATAATTTATTGTATTTGACTTCATTGCATTGTATTGTATTTCATTTAAGAGCCAAATGGTTTTCTAGTTTACATGTTTCTGAAATTTTCTTTAGATATCTTTTTCTTACTGATTTCAAATACGTTTTGCTTTTAACAACACCGTGTAAGGTGTGACCTGCTAAAAACACAAATATGATTTCAAAGTGTTGTGATATCGGCCTGTATAATCAGTTGTCCTATTCATCGTTTAACGACGGCATCATTGGCCGTTGACGTCGCCCTCCTCCTTTATCCAGGCTTGGGACTGGCACCACTCGAATGGGGCAGTGGCGGAGTTGATTTCAAAGTGGTGTGATATCGGTCTATAATCAGTTGTCCTAGTTAGCGTTTCACGACGACTTATGGCTTTCAATGCCATAGAAGTCCAAGTTACTTCAGTGAGTGGCATCGCCACTTCGTTTAACCTAGAAATTCACTTCGGATAACGCAGTGAACAAGTTAATTATACCTTTGATTATTCCCGTATAAAGGGTGTGCAATTTTAATTTACTGTAGACCTCATTTAAATTATTGTCTGAATTCCTATAGTTGTGTGAAATAAAACAGGCAAAACTACTAACAAAACCCGAGATTATGAATATAATGAAAATGTTAATAATATTAATCAAAGTATACATTTTAGATCCAACTAATAAACGTCAGATATCGCGTTTAGAAGCAGACTATTGCGAAGGCCTGTACAGGCCGAGGCGTGATTTAAAGTATCTTTCATTCTAAAAATTCGCAGTAAAATTACCCACGTTACTTCAGGCAAACAGATGATCGCGTTAACTAATACAATAATATTAATTTGTTATCATCATTCTAAAAAAATTCATCTTGTCAGAAGTGGGATTTGAACCCACGCCCGGAGAACCGGACTGCGACCTGAACGCAGCGCCTTAGACCGCTCGGCCATCCTGACACACGTTGATCCCCGTATACATTTTACCCTTGATACTTGCCAATATCCGTAAAGACATATAATTTCATTTCTAGCTAAAGTTTTTAACTTCTGTTAGTAAGTTGTTCTGATTTACTGCCTATGCCACTACCACTCTGTCTAGTCAACACTGATAATTAATGTATTTAAGCTTAGGAATAATATCCAACAAATGCTTAAGAATGGCCAGTGACCTACGCTGTTACTTACTTACTGGCTAGAGTTGGCTTTAAAAAAATTATGGCGCTCTAGTTAACGGCTGACAGAGTAGTATACCTGACAGAAATAAGAAAACATCGGTCTCCCAGTCGGGGAATTGAACCCCGGTCTCCCGCGTGACAGGCGGGGATACTCACCACTATACTAACTAGGATTCACAATAACCGTAGGTTTAATATTCTATTTATACAAGTGTGTTGTATTTCAGTATAGTATACTTACCTGCGTAATTATATTTGAATTAATTTAATGTAATTTTGCTGAAGACAGGATTTAATATAGAACAATACATAATTCAGAACGGTTTGCAAATGGCAAATAACTAAGTTGCTAAAATTAATATTATAGGAAATCAATCGTTCACTTACATTTGCATTATTCGCCAGGTGGCAGCATACAAATATTTGAGAATTGTCGATTTTGTTTGAAATTTAACAGTTTCTTGTGGTTTTGCCCGAAAAATCAATGCCTCGTCTAATTAAAAAATTCTCGGACGTAAAATAAGTAAAAATTTCGCACATTGTTATAACACACAGGTCTAAACTAAAGGTCAAAGATCAGACGGTGAATTGTAAGCAGACGTCAAAATGAGTCAGAATTTGTCATTCGAAGAGGCCTACATTGAAAAACAAGAGGATTGAAGATGGCGCAAATTAATGCCAGTTGAAACTATTCTGCTTTTGTTTGCAAATTATGTAATTTTCTTATTTATATTTTCTTATTTTCCGTCATCACAGCCAACTAGTATGTTATGCGTTTTCATGAAGGGTAAAATTCCAATAAATCGAACTTCGTCTGTGATTATATGCTCACTCAATACGACTTCAACATTCGCTCGATCTCCTATTCTTCAATCGTAATCGTAAAGTCGAGATTTATATAGCGCCAAATGAAGCTAAGTCGCGGGAACCAGCTTATTCACAAGCGCTCAGACAAAATAACGTCGATAGGGAGGTTGGGTCAGATTCGGTACCAGGTCAAAATCCAAGAGTCGGACAGACAGACACAGACAGACACAGACAGACACAGACAGACACAGACAGACAGACAATGGTGTTTGGCAAGGTAGCTAGGCCTAAAAGGAAGAAGAGGAATCAGGATACGATTTGTGGAAGATGATTGCTTTCAGTTTTGAGTGAAAGACCTGCGCAGAAATTGCAGAGGTGAAGTAGGCCTATTGGTTAGTTCGTATGATGGGTCAGATAATTGTCGTAATTCTGGTAGTAGTTTTTGCAGAGGAGTGGGGCAGCTATGGCTAAGGAGCGATTTCCAAATTTTAAGGACGAGGTGATCCAGGTGATCGAATTCCAAACACCCCGACCGTAGCAGCTTGACTCTTGGATCTTAACCTGGAACCGAACCATTCTTGCCTATCGATTTTGTTTTGACTGAGCGCCTGTGAATAAGCTGGTTCCGACGACTTAGCTTTCTTTGGGCTTATCTTTTCTTTAAGCAATCTCGAGTTTACAATGACGATTACGGAAGGGCGGAGAAGTGCTAAGAGGGAAGAGGAGAAGGTCGAACGGAGTGGTTGGATTGTAAATAACTGACGAAGATAGAAGAGGCGGGAGGATTGAAGTGTATTGTGGGTAAGTGATAGGACTTTGTATTCTGTTCTCTCAAGTATTTTGAACTAATGAAGTGATTTGAGAACAGAAGTGATAGGGTGGTGTTTGGGGGTATTGTTGACAGGTCGAGCGAAAGCATTCTGGATAGCTTGAAAGCGTTTAACTGGGTGATGTCTACATTCAGCAAAAGTGAATTGCAGTAGTTTAGTTTAGCATGGACTAGGGATGTGACGATGGTAGATATGGTTTGGGGGGCATCATTTTCAAGAGCGCTGTGTCATAGCGGAGGGTCGTACTTTCTGAAGAGCAAGATCCAGTTGCATGGAAACCAGATAGAAAAGGAGACAGGAGCTGTTAGGGTGGATTGTTTCTTGGTTTTGTGAAATGGGAATGCGGTAGTTTAGATGGATAAGATAGGTTTTCTCGAACTGGTGGTCGAATTTGGAATGGTAAGCCTGAGAATTGATGGAGTGAGGGATTGGGGCGGATGAACAGGCCTGAGGTGAATTATCCAACAAATTCGTTAATTTTCTGCAAAATAGTTGTCGAATATTCCTAACGAAGCGTAGAGAATGCGATCGTCTTCTATTCCGGGTCTTTGAGCAACAGTGGACGAATCCCAAGGTTCTGGACACGGGGGGGCTATCGCATCGCACGAGTTTATTAGTGTAGACCCCAACTCAGGCAATGAAGAAGAAAGACTCCTCTTTCACGAATCCTACCATGATTCTTCCTCTTCCACTCAACTCACTGGGGTTCAATTCTGAACACCATCCACCACAGCCGTCTGATTCTATGCCTGCCTGACTCTTGGATCTTGACCTGTAGGCCGCCTTGTAAGCTTTCTTCCGGGGTACATCCACAGTGGAGAAAGTCAAATCACATTCCATTGGAGAATTCAGTTGTATGACAGACAGTTTTCATTTTGTGGGTTATGTGGCAGCAGTTCACGTCTCCGAATGTTATCTGAAATTCTTAAGTTCATTTCTCCTTAATTTAATTTCTTGCTCGTAATTTAATTTCATTCTTGTTTATTTTTCTTAAGTTTATTTCTTTTTGCATGCAGGCTTATTTCTTCTTTAAATTTTTCTTAAGTTTATTTTATCATTAAATTTATTTCTTGTTTAAGTTTATTTCTTGTTTAAGTTTATTTCTTCTTAAATTTATTTATTCTTTAAGTTTACTTCTTCTTGACTTAATTTCTTCTTTAACTTTATTTTTTAAAATTTTATTTCTTCTTGAAGTTTATTTCATCTTAAGTTTATTTCTTTTTTACTTGTAGGTTTATCTCTTCCTTAATTTTTTCTTGAGTTTATTTTTTTCTTTAAATTTATTTATTCTTTAAGTTTATTTCTTCTTGAGTTTATTTATTCTTTAAGTTTATTTTTTCTTCAGTTTATTTTTTTCTTTACACTTATTTCTGTTTTAAGTTTATTAATTTTTATTTTTATTTCTTCTTGAAGTTTATTTCATCTTAAGTTTATTTCTTTATGCTTGTATGTTTATCTTTTCTTAAGTTTATTTCTTCTTTAAATTTATTTCTTCTAGAGTTTATTTCTTCTTTAAGTTTATTTCTTCTGAATTTTATTTCTTTTTAATTTCATTTCCTCTTAATTTTATTTCTTCTTTAGGTTTATTTCATCTTAAGTTTATTTCTTTTTAATTGTACTTCTTTAAGTTTATTTCTTCTTAAGTTTATTTCTTCTTTAAGTTGATTCCTTCTTTAAGTTTAGTCCTTCTTAAGTTCAATCATAAAAGCCTGTTTTGTTCAAACAGGTTGCATTAAAAAATACATACATATATAATTATATATGCATGTAAATATACATATATTATTGCAGATGATAATTATCTTCAAGTGAAAATATCTGCTGTAAAAAAGAAAGTTTAGCGAACTTATCAAGGGGTGCAAAAGTCAACAACGCTCTGGACAAACAGCGAAGATTTTATTACCTCGATGAACACACACATAATTATGTGCAAACGTAGTCCCCACAATTATATTTATATACATATTCTATATACATACACATATATTTATACATATATGCATATTTTTGTGCATGTGTACACGCACACTATATAGTTTAATACTTCATTTTGCATTTAAAACACGCACATGTGAATATATATGAACTAAGGCAAACTAGGTATATGTATATATGTAAATAGATTCATATATATTATACAAGTTGTATATATTTGGCTTGACTTAAAGGTTAAGTTCAGTTGATAATCTAGACGTGATTGTGATTTGATATAGGCCTTACCGTCTTAAAATAGCGTCCACGTAGATCTCAAATGTTATTCTGTATTTGTTTCGAAGGCCTGATTTTCTCGGAGAAACATTTTCGTAAACGATCGGAGAGTTGAAAGCAGCGAAGACAAGCAGGTAAGTGTTCGGAATGATGTCGTCCGCAGTTAAATTTAACTTGTCCTGAGCAACGCATAGAGTAAGATGGTCGTTTTAGACATTCGTATTAAGAGTGGGACAAGAAAATTCCCGAGCTCGGAGAGGACCCAAGATGACATGGATCGACAACATCGAGTCGTGGACTGAATTGTCGTTCGACCAGTTACTGAAGGAGACAAGGGACAGAAGCAGATGGTACAGAATGGTACGAGGTGCGGCTCAAGGACGGTTGAAGACAAGACGTTAAGATTAATATTCGGAGACGTGACCTGCGGTCACGTAATCCAGAAAAGAAGACTTCCGGGAAATTGACATTAAAAATAGCGATTGACCTTCAGGAAATTTGTATGACTTTTAAAGCGCTATAGAAGTTGCTATTTATTATAGTTCCCTAGTTAAATTCACGTAGGCCGATTCAAACATGTAGTCCTATTACAATGGAAAGAAGCAGGTGGCACAAAATTGTCCGCGGTGCAGCCAATCCTCGACTCGAAGGCGGTTGAAGCAAGGATAAGACAAGACCTGTCCAGACGCTTGTTTTCACTAAAAGGTACCTCCCTTTGTACCTTTGCTAAAACTAAATTAATCATTACGCTCCCTGCCTTACTGTACTTGGCCTACTTGGCCTACGTTCCTTTGCGGCCCATCTTCCATTTCAAGAACTTAGTTTGTGAGCTTCGAGATCACTCTTCTGAGGGATTTCCTTAATAAAGTATGAAAAATTAGAGCTCCCTTATCCGAGAGTAGAACGTAGGAGAGGCGCTCTTTTCCTGGCCCCAGAGCCGGCAAGGGACGAATCCCAAGGTCATGGACACTGAGTACACTAACGATGTACTTCCTAGCTTACAGCTGTAAGCAGGGCCCTTCAAAGGTTCAGAGAGGCCCGGGCCACTGCAAATACGAGGCCCCAATCTCTAATCATGGTCATTATAAGCCTACTAAATCGCAGTTGTGAATTATAACTCAAAAAGGAGAAATAAAAATCGATAATTAATGATAAAATAAATTAAAAGAGTTCGAAAGATTTGTTATTAGTTATAATAAAACAAAATCATAAATTATAAAAAAGAAAATTGAATAAGAAAATGTCTTTCTTAAAGTAGACGGCCCCTTACCATGTGAAGTTTGGCAAAATGGCCCCGCTGCCCTCTGAGAGGGCCTGCCTGTACAAAATTACCATATAAGGCCCGGGCAAGATGGCCCTGCCCCTCTGATAGGGCCTGCCTGTACGAAGTTCTACTGTTTGGTGCGAGAGACAAGTGCTTTCAAGCAACTTGTCCAGCACCTTTCTTTAAACGCTAACATCTTGCCATTACCCTTTCACCTTTAACGTTTCAGCGGCACTGTGACCTTGTGCTGTGATCCGAAAACTCCAGCGATATGAACTCCATTCCGATTCTCCAGTCTTCGAAGCCATTTCTTCACACATTTCCGGTTCCAGAAAGTCCCACTTCCAGTTCACCACAAGATATCACAGGTAACCGCAAAACCTCGCGAGACTGGGACGAGACGATGCGAGATCTTATGCGCGGACTGGAACAGATTTGTGGGCCGAAGGGAGGTGATCCCAACCGACGGTACTCCAAGCCGGAGGTCTCCTTGTCGCCTGCAGTTTCAACACCACCAACTCCTCCCAATTTCGCCCAAGAGATACAACGAGCAAAGAGAGACCTCCCTAACGACACCGGTAACCGTTTTCGTCACCATAGTGACCAGCCGTTGCCTAGATACAGAGGCCAGAGGATGATTTTCGTGCGACACATCGAAACTCACCAGGAGTTGAATAACAAACTCTTTGAAATCTGTCGCCATGGATCTCTTACGGAAGCAAAACGACCTCGCATTTCCGGCGAGATATGGCGCGCCGCTCAGTTCGCGATGAAGACTTCTCTGCATTCGAAAAGTGACCGGTCGGCGGAGGAGACGAGAGACGACAGTCTTCGACGAGTGAGAAAAGATAAAAGGCGTGTCCGCTTCCAACTGGGCGAGGACGAAAGAGACATCTGTCTCCAGGAGGAGTTAGATCAAAGAGACATCCATCTTGAAGCAGAGAAAGATCAAAGGGACGCATGTCTTCACGCGAGAGAAGATCAAAGGCACATCCGCCTTCATGCAGAGACAGCTCAAAAGGACGCCCGTCTTCACGCGGACAAAGACCATAACGACAACACACTTCCTGCGGAGACAGATCAAGGGGACGAACGCCTTCAGATGGAAGATCAAACAGAACAACCCATCCAGGTGGAGATCGGAGGGAGAAACGTGGAGGACCTCGTCGTAGCAGTCCGCGATCAACGTCACTTGACCGTCGAAGCCATTTCTCGTTTCGGCGACAACATCCTCTACGATTCGCTGCTGTCCGATGACCTCATTTCCGGTCCGCTGCTGTGCCACCTGACCGGAAACGGCCTCCTCTACATCCGGCGCCTTCCACCATCGATGGCACGCGAGGAGTTCGTCGGAACCGGATGTACCTTCATCCCAGTCATACGTCGGAACGAGGCCAGCCTCGAACTGACCGTCGTCCTACACATTCCTGACGACTTCCGGTTTGATGACGTCATTGTCAGAACGGTTGACAGCCAGCTGATCGTGAATGGCCGCAAGCGACAACTGTCACTCCCATCACCAGATGGCGCTAGCAGTTTTGGTTGTTATGGTTCCGAGCGGGCGTCGTTTACTGTTTCTGTTCAGTTGCCAAAGGAGGTTAACTGTCGCAGCGTTAATGCTTCGATCACCGAAGATCACCAGCTGATCGTGAAAGGAGAAATTGATCCCGTGCCGAGAAGGAATTCGCTCTGATCACAGGAACATCAAAGGACTTCATTCGATTCATCGCTCTGACGGTATTCACTTGATCAACGAAGGGTATTTCGATCCTTTCCCAGAAGGAATTACTGTAGCTTGATTAACAAAGGGCATTTCGATCCTTTCCCAGAAGGAATTCGCTTGATCATCGAAGGGCATTTCGATCTTTTCCCAGCCTTTTCCAGAAGGAATTCGCTTGATTATCAAAGGGCAATTCGGTTCTTTCCCAGAAGGAATTCGCTTGATCATCAAAGGGCATTTCGATCCTTTTCCTGAAGGAGTTCGCTTGATCATCAAAGGGCATTCAGATCCATTCCCAGAAGGAGTTTGCTTGATCATCAAAGGGCATTCAGATCCATTCCCAGAAGGAGTTCGCTTGATCATCAAAGGGCATTCAGATCCATTCCCAGAAGGAGTTCGCTTGATCATCAAAGGGCATTCAGATCCATTCCCAGAAGGAGTTCGCTTGATCATCAAAGGGCATTCAGATCCATTCCCAGAAGGAGTTCGCTTGATCATCAAAGGGCATTCAGATCCATTCCCAGAAGGAATTCGCTTGATCATCAAAGGGCATTTCGATCCTTTTCCTGAAGGAATTCGCTTGATCATCAAAGGGCATTTCAGATCCATTCCCAGAAGGAGTTCGCTTGATCATCAAAGGGCATTCAGATCGTTTCCCAGGACTTCGCTCGATCATTTGACGACACTTCATTCAATTTCTCAAAAGGCATTCGCTTGATCATATGACGACATTTCGATCCATATCGAAGAAACAATTCGCTTGATCATATGACATTTTGATCTTTTCTTAGAAGGACTTAACTTAATCATATGACGACATATCGATCCATTTTCCAGAAGGAATTTGTTGATATCGATCCATTTTCCAGAAGGAATTTGTTGTGATCATACGATCAACAGAAAACTTTTCTATCAGCCAATGAGCAACAACTCAATTACAGGCTTTATCGATTCTTTGAGGGCTTGTACAAGTACTTTTAATGTTATCTCTGTAACCTTGAACTTTAAGACACGACTTACTTGGTTTTCCAAAGTAAATGTGACTTTTCATTCTGAGAAAAATGTCTGGTTCTACTGGTAAAATGACTTAGATGCACTACTAGACACCTGATGTGTGTGACCGTATATAAGAAAACCCTCATAAAATCGGGAAAAAATCAAAACTGAGTCTGATATTGTACGGATTGGGCTTTTTCGTGTTTTTTACTATTTACGATAAAAACATGCGGTTTTAACCTATTTACTCACTAATCTCAACCCAGTTACTGAATAACAAGGTGAAAACCGTATGTTTCTATCGCAAATATTAAAAAAGTTACAATTTCTTAAAGATGTAGGTGTCTTCGCGGCTGTTTTTGAGAAACTGTGAGTTAAAGTTTACCATAACTAAGACTGGACCTAACTCGTTATGCCTATGGATCGTAAATGTTTATAGGAATAGTACTTTGGAGCGTATTTATACACTTCTGAAGAGCTGTCATCGATAAAATCCTCATTAAAATTGGTTTAAGACGAATATTTGCGCATGACGTGGTCTTTTGCATAACAATCGATGTACCAACTTCAAAATAGGGCACCAGAGGACACGTCTAATTAAGGGCATTACAATAAAATTGAAAATAAAAACACTTAGCGTAACTCTAAGTTTGATAGCGAACGCAACAAAGACTATAAATATGCAAAGAACTCATTTGACCCATTTTATGTCTGCTTCACTTCTGAGCGACTTTCTCGCCGATTTACTTTTTCGACCTTAAGAGGGTTTTCTCAAGCACAGTAGCATATGTTTTCTAACCAAACAGCTTCTGGTTTATGAAGATAGATACTCAGCACCTCATAAAATCTGAGGTGTCTCGACTCGTAAAACACCAAACGCTATGTGGCGTTACACTCGACGATGTTATTTGCAGTTAACGAGGTCGTATAATTTTAATGAGCCCAATGAGCATCGCTCTCATCTTATTCAAACACGAAATAATGTACTTTGTACAATCACGCGCTAGGTGGCGCGCCTGCTTTATATTGTGACAACCAAACACGCGTCGGCCACGAGGATCGGTATCGTAATCATGACCCCGAGATTTCTACAGCGCCCAACGAAAGTCACGTCACGGGAACCAGCTTATTCATGGGCCTATCATATTTAAGTAAACTAGAAGACACTGTTATAACTACGGTAGGGTTATGTGCATGGTAACCTCAGACTGGTTCACCGAGAGAGAGAGAGAGAGAGAGAGAGAGAGACAGACAGACAGACAGACAGACAGACAGACAGACAGACAGACAGAGACAGACAGACAGAGACAGACAGACAGACAGACAGACACGCTCTCTGTCTCTGTGAGAGAACTAGAGGGAGGGAGAGAGGGAAGAATGGAGGTTAATAATAATCTGAGAACTTCTATAACGCCACTGTAATAATGTTCAAGGCATCAGTCGATATCCGCTGCTAAGCAAAATCGTTATGCAAGCCAAATTCCACGTTTAGTCCGGTCGAAAAGCCATAAAGGGAATCCGAGAAGACACTGAAACAGCCTACACAGGAAATAAGTCCAAGAGGAAGAAAGGTAAAAAGGACTGACCTTCTGGATATTGACTTGATTGCGGTTTTGGCTTTGGTGCGCCATCGGTTGATGCCTTGTGCATTGGACAACAGCGCGATAAAAGTTACTATTTACAATTACAGTTATGTTTACTAGGTTTGATTTTGCACCCAGCAGACGAAAATCCGAAAAAACACACAACTCACGGGCTTTGCAGCTTTATGAAATAATCGTTAACAAGCCTCTAAACTAAACCGCTCCTTCCTCTGGCGTCTAAGATGCATTGCAGGTAAGAACAATAAATTAACAAAGCGGTAATAACGGACTAAAGTTGATTAGGTACACTAGCAGTACAGTCAGTCAGCCGAATATATATAAAAATAGATTAAGAACGGCTTGTTTAAAATTAAAAACTGGTGCAGTGACGAGATACTAGGCTTTAAACGTGGGTACTCGATGCTTTTAAACTCTAAAGCTTTGACTCTAAGTCCAGATTTTCTGTCCCGTTGTTTACAGTTGATGACGCATTCGATGACGTAGTTGATGACGTTGACGATGACGTCATCGTTTTAGTCAAAGTAGTGAGGGTCCTTTTTGCTCTTGCAGAGCAGCTCTCTCACTCTCTGACGAGTCTCAGAAATCTGGGGTTTGAAGGGTTTCTGAATTTGTAAAAAATTAAAATAATAATTATTATTATTAAACTGCACTATTCATTGATTTGAAAAGAAAATTCTACAATAACATCGTATTAAACCAAAAATTCAGCTAAGTTTCAAATTCAGATTTCAGATCTCGACTAAAAATTCATCTCTTCCTGGACTCGTTTCCTCCGTAATTGTAAATGTAATTTCTATCGCGCCGGTGTCTAATGCATAAGGCATCAACCGATGGCGCACAAAAGCCAAAAACGCAATCAAGTCAATATCAAGAAGGTCAGTCCTTCTCCCGTTTCTTCCTCTTGAACTTAATTCCTACGTAGGCTGTTTCAGAGTCTTCTCGGACTCCCTTCATGGCTTTTCGACCGGACTCAACCTGGAATTTGGCTTGCATAACGATTTTACTTAGTAGCGGATATCGACTGATGCCTTGAACATTATTATAGTGGCTTTAGAGGTTCTCAGGTTAGAATTTCATAGACTGATATGGGACATTTACCTGTATACAAATTATAGATTGATAACAATTACAACGACGATAATGAATAGTGATGATGGTGATTACGACGATTTCAATAATTATGATAATAATCAATTTTATGGTGAAATTGTAATTGTAATGGAATATTGTCAAGGAATTTTTATAGTCGCTGAAAAGCACTCTATACCTGACAGTAAGTCAAGACAATGCATTGAAAATAAAGACGGAGACTACGACGACCGTGATGATGATGATGATGATGATGATGATGTTGTTGATGATGACGATGATGACGATGATTATGATTATTATAAAGCTTATCAAGCTGCGAACCTTAAAGCGCCAGTTATTCAGAATGTGCCTGAAAACAAAGACGCTGCCTTTAGGCTGCCACAGACGGGGAACAGAGGCCTCGCACCCCAGAATTTATGGCGCGCCAGGTCACAGGTGTCCCATCATGCACTGCGTT
The DNA here is from genome assembly GCA_964023275.1 of Norana najaformis. Taxonomy (NCBI): domain Eukaryota; kingdom Metazoa; phylum Annelida; class Clitellata; order Crassiclitellata; family Hormogastridae; genus Norana; species Norana najaformis. The sequence continues at coordinate 23,677,954 of OZ029921.1, forward strand.
TCGTCATGCAGAGCAAATGCCATGCAAAACGAAAACGCCATCTTTTGCCCAACGAATTAGAAACAAGAAAGCCAAACCAGCAGAACAAACATTGAATAGTTGTTATGAATTTAACAGAAGTAGCTAAGTAAACAGTTAAGTTAATAAGAAAATTGTATTAATAAGAAAACAGTAAAGTAAGTAGGCTAGTCTACGCTTTGCATCAGACAGTGGCAGCTCTGCGTGACCCCAAAGTGTAAACAGTATACTGATAAATGGCTATTCAGCTAATCTGCCCTTTGGGGCCAAAATCCATTGTCCCGCAGATTCAAGAGCAGTCCAAGCCCATATAGAGCAACTAGCAGTTCAAGCCCAAGCCCCATACTCAATCTTGAACAGCTTTAGCTATGGCTCCGTGGGGCGCCACTAGCAGTTCAGGCTGAAGAACGACTTTAGCCCAAGGTCCCTCGAGAATTTAGCAGTTCAGGCTTGGATTGGATTTGAACTGGGCTGGAATCCAAGATTGGAATCATGAACGTGAACACGAGGGCCTCAATGGAATTCTCGCATACCCTTGCGGAGTTCCCCAGTAACCCCGAAGAAGTAATTAGAATCGTAAGCTCGAGATTTCTACAGCGCCCAAAGATAGCTAAGTCGCGGAAACCAGCTCGATCACAGGCTCTCAGTCAAAACAAAATCGATAGGCACATTGGTTTGGCTCCAGGTCAAGATCCAAGAGTCAGGCAGGCAGATAGTCAGAGGGCTATGGTGGATGGTGTTTGGAATTGAACCGGAAAGTAAGATAAGGAGAAGAGGAAAAATCAGAATAAGATTCGAGGAAGAGGAGTATCTTCAGTTATGGGTGAAAGACGTAGCGGAACCCTACCCTTTCCTCCCTTCCCTCCTCACAGAGCTGACACTGCATCGGAGTTCGCATAGATACAATACCGGAGACACTGCGGCGAGAACGAAAACAGTAGAAAGCATCTTTGTACCGAGGGTGATGCTCCTCCTGTTGCAGCAGCAGCCGTTGACCCGGATGAAGGGATGTGGGTCGGTCCTGTCGCCCTGACATGAATCGACGACCCGACAGGGTTGCTCGTCTTCGCTGCCGGTCTTCTGCCAAAAATCCACCCAAAGCCATCTCAACCGATCCTTCGAACCAACCACCTGGATGCCCTTTCTAACAAGTCCTTTCGCTCGCGCTCTCTTGCCCTAATTAAACTTTGAACCCCTGTTCAAAGTCCTGATCTAGAAACCTTTGCAGACAATCCTTTTTACAAAATTTCCAATAGCTTCTTTCTCTCCTGCTCTTCTTATACTTTTGAATCCCTCCCTGTTCGAGTCCTGATCTAAAATCCTTTGTAGCCAATCCTTTCCAAAACTTCTTTCTCTCTCGCTCTCCTTATTTAAACTCTGAACCCACTGTTCGAAGTCCTGACCTAAATTCTTTCGTAGCCAATCCTTCGGCTGCCATTTATAGTAATTCTGTAGACTTTCTCTCGCTCTTTAATGACTCTCTGAACTTCTAGACGTCCTGGTCTACCGTCCTCGGTAATCAACTCTAATATTAAAAACTTCGATGCTCTGTGTAACTAAAAATCTTTGTGCTCCATTTCAAAATCTGGTCAAGCGCCATTCGAATACCCTTTAACAGTCTGCGGTTTGAATTTCCTTTGAATAGCCTGACAACCGGTCTAATGTTCTGTCCGACGACCTTTTGAACTTTTTTTGGAAGACCTTATCTACCGTCCTTTGCATTCACTTTTGAAATCTTAAAAACTTTATGAAATTCCTGTTGATGCCTACCAGATTCAAACCTTTTGAATTCCCAGCTTACCACTCGGATCACGGCTCATCTGGATCCCATCTTTTGGCCGCTTGGAACCTCTTCAAATCAGTCAACTCAGTCTTTGAATTACGGCTTCATTCCCTTTGAATCTTGATAAATTCTTACAAAGATATTTCTAATGGCCTGACTTGGTCCATATCCAGTATCCAATCGCTAACGTTTGCATGCTACTATTCGACCTACAAATTTTCTCGACATCTGCAAACGTGAGCCGACTTAACGGAACCCGACACCTTTAAGCAAAAAGGAAGCGGGCAAAGATTAGTAGAAGTGTTGACATATGACCAGCTACTATGGGAGATGAATAATTAGTGTTAAAAACAGTGACGCAGAAAGTAATGGCATGCAATATGCTAACTAAGAAGCAACATCTAAAAATAACATCAGTGATTGGTTGCAGTGTTCGGAAGAGGCGGGGTTTCTTACCATATGTGGCGTGAGCTGTGGCGGGGTGTCTTACCATATGTGGGCAGAGGCGAGGTTTCTTCCCATATATGGAGTAGACGGAGACGGGGCTGACTGCCTTACAGAGAGTGAGCTGTGGCGGGATTTCTTATCATTTATGGAGCGGAAGAGTGGTCATTCTGACCAAATATGGAGTGGGCGGGGCTTGTTGAGTAAGACGCAATTTTCGATTTGCCTCAACAATATAGGCCTGACGCAAGAGAGTGTTTATAACTGGAGGTGCATATTCAATGGGAGGATTTGGGAGTGGTGCATTTCGCGGGCGGGATTTGGATTCTTTTAGAGGGAGATTCTTGCTGGATGATTTCACTTACTGGGCGGGGAAATTCTGGGCAGGGCAAACCGTTTTAGGGGAAGAGTTTCTTGAAGTTTCTGTTCAATGGAATGGGGTGTTCTATTCAATAAGGCCATTTATTAAATGGGCGCAAATGTGTTGGACTTAATTGATTATAGTACGTCTGTGTTTAGTAGGCGGAGCGCTGCAGAGGTTCGTTGGAAGGGGCGGAGTTTATTTTCTTTGAGAACAGTCTGTTGCCTTGGTAACGTAGACTATAGGCAACAGCCAACAGTTAAACTCAATGCGACAGCCAAACACTACGGCTTCTGTAAAAAATTATAAGCTAAAGCAAATAAGCTGAAACATCTAACGGCGCAGTGGTGCAGCCTGCTCTGCGTCAATAGTTTGAAAGGTTGCAGGTTCAAATCCAGCTTGGTACAATCTGTAAAGCACTACTAAAAACGGAATCAACAACAATAGTAAGAAATTATAATAGACTATTAAAAATAATTTCTGTTTCCGATGGAAAATGTCTAGCATAATAATAATAATAATAATAATAATAATAATAATAATAATAATAATAATAATAATAATAATAATAATAATAATAAATCTGGAGTGCCTTCAGTTGAAGTGACCTGCATCACATATATGAACCTGGCTTCGAATCCGCGACCTCTTACCGGTTCAATGCCTCCTCATAGGTGTGAGTGACGCCGACTGGTGTGGCTAAGTCCAGAGGCAGGTAGCGATCGAGCAGCGACTTGTGCTGGTTGGCCCTGTCACGCACCAGCGACGTTCTCAGGCGCAGGTTCGACAGAGACTCACGGGGTGGCGCCACGCCCTTCGATGTTGCCAGGTCAAGGTCATACTGAAAGATCATGGCCACGAAGTAAGTAACACTTAGACATCGACCTAAACTCCGAAAGGTTGATCACTAGTTAAGGTAAGGTAAAGTGTATCATAGGGTTGGCCAAGACCTTCGAGCTCATACTGAAATCTAAACTCCACAAAGTGAGTAAGTAGGAGGATGTAACACTCTTCTATCGATTCTGAGAAGTTGATCACTAGAAAATTGGCTAATCAGGTAGTTAGGGTCAATCACGACTTCGTAGGTTGCCAGGTCAAAGTCACACTAAGAGATTAAAGGCATAAGTAAGTAAGCAAGTACAAATGTGTAGGTCTAATCCATTTAAACTTTTAGAGGTTGATCACTATAATTGTAATTGTAATTTGACATTTATAAAGCGCCACTTCAAGGATAAACTCACCAGGGACGCTCCCGACCCAGACCAGAAGTCTAGTCAAGTCTATCAAACAGACCATTTAGTTAAACCAGGCCAGATCAAACTAGAACAGGCTAGACACAACTAGACTAGCTGATCAGATCAGATCAGATCAGATTAGAATAGATTAAATTAGTCAGCCACACTCCCACCACCATCCCAATCTAATCGAATCGAATCCCCGATCCACTTCTAGCAACCCACTGACCCACGCTCTTACCTCATAGCGAGTGGGTGCTAGTTTAGCAGAGGATGCCCTGGCCACCGGGTAGCCGTAGTGCGAAATCCTTGACCCAGCCGAGTAGGGTGCGGAGGACGCACCTTCACTGGTCTTCGGCGACCAGTAGGAGCTTCTGACTCGCGAGACGTAGTTGGGAGAAGACAACGTCGTTCGGCGGTACGGTATCACATCGAAGTCATCGTACGGCTACACAAAACCAGAAACAGATCTAGCCTAGCCTAATCTAATCAAATCTAGTCTAGTCTAATCTAATCTAATCTAATCTAACATAGTCTAATCTAGTCCTGTCTAGTCTAACTTATTCTAATCTAATCTAGTCTAATCTAATCTAATAAAATCTATATAGTTTAGTAAAGTCTAATCTAATCTAATATAATCTAATCTAATCTATCTAGTCTAGTATAGTCTAATCTAGTCTAGTCTAATCTAATATAGTCCAATCTAATCTAATCTAGCTAATCTAGTCTAGTCCAATGTGGTATAGTCTAGTCTAATCTAATCTAATCTTATGTTTTCTGCAGCGCCGTTGATACACAATCCATTAATCATTGGTCGCCGTAGTTAGAAGTCTTAATCCGTTTCAGAAATCCGGTCGAAAGTCAATGGGTAAATGCTATATGCAAATCGAAATCAGATGGACGGTCAACGTCAAGCTTCGCGATAAACTGGCCCTATCCAGGACACGGGGCATCTACATCGCCGGTGTAAGGGTTTAAGAAATGAAGCTGAGTCCCCATCACAAGCCTCGCTTGGAATATGTTAGACTGTCTTGTGATATATCGATGATGGTGGCATAATTATACCCATAAGTCGCCATAGAAGAGTTGGTCCTTTGATACGAAGAACGCCCTACGTTGAAATAAACAATAATGAACTTGCAATGCACGATAATAGAATACTTTTATTCAGAGGTAGTTAGAGCAGAGATGGTTCTGAGTTGCCCTCTTTTGGAAATAATATTCACTACTTGTGAATCACGGATAATGGAATAGTTACATCTGTAAGTAATTATAACAGAGTCGGTTCTGGGCTACAAAGAGCCCCCTTTAGAAATAATACACTCTACTTGTGAATCCATGAGCACTTATAGTAGAGAGGCCTCTGGGCTAGAAAGGGCAGCGTAGGGATAATAAAGACACAATAGTTATACTGACCGACTCATACAGTGGTTTGTGCTTGTAGGCGAAATATGGTGACGTCACTCGAGTCGCCACAGGAATACGATGGTAGTCTTCCACGGCATCCAATCCGTGCTGTAAATAACGAATATTACATAAATATGCATATTTTATACATTATATTTTTGTTAAGATATTGTTTTTATACTTGCGATGAGAATGTGCATGGTGACGACGATATTACTGATAGTGCGAACATGGAAAACAAAACATAGACAAGTCACACGATCTAAAAAAGTCAAACGAATAGAACTTTGGCAATCTTTTGGACATACTTGCGTTACATAAATCTTAGAGAATGAGCGACTTCATACAGACGTGAGATAGTTTTGATGAATTAGACAAAGAACAAAGAACTAAGACCTGAAGAGATTCAGGCGCACCTGAACATTGAACATGAACTGCTTGCGATACGGTATTCCGATGACGATGTCGCCATACAGTGCGGTAGGCGCCACTCCCACAACTATGTCCTCCATGTCTGGGTGACTCTGGAGATAGCTCCTTCCACCTCCGTACGTCCGGTAGCTCGACGGAGCCCAGCGAGGCACGGATGATCCACGAGCTGAAGAATACCACCTGGGGGCTGAAGCCCTGCTAGGCAGCACTGGCGGCACACTGCTTCCTCGCAGCACTCTCGAGACAAAGGGCGGGCGAGTGGGCGTGGCCAAGTAGGCGGCGACTTCGTAGTCATCGACGCGATTGGTCGTTGGGCCGTACCACGTTCTGCGACGCAGATCGCGAGGGACGTGGCTTGAGGCAGCAGCTGCAGTGTAATAGGCTGAGCGACTGGGAGGCGGGCCACGCGCTTTGTTGTGGTTCACAGTGGGCGGAGTCTTCAGAAAAGACGTATTAGCCTGTCAACATAAAATAAGGGAAATCAAACTTATTACGAGTCTTATTTTAAAACTTTCATCATGAATTTGTCCATCAAAAAAATCAGTGCTAAAATATAATTGACTTTGTTCAGCAACATTTTCAAACTGCCTTAAACACATTATTTTAGATTTGTCAGATAGTATGTCTTGATACATACATATATAGATAGATGGATGGATAGATAGATAGATAGACAAGCAGACAGACAGACAGACAGACAGACAGACAGACAGACAGACAGACAGATAGATTCATACATACATACATGCATGCATACATACATACATACACACACAATTTGAATTCTGTACCTTACAATGTGACATTAACAAAAGCTCTTCATCGTCCCTAGCTTCGTCTATTTGGCAATTTGATAAAAATGCTGTGTGGAAGGCACACATAATCAATTAAAACAACTTATTACAACATCGCAACATAATAAAACTAATTCTTACTAACCAGGTTGGCCTGGATGTGGTGAAGAAAGTCCCGATCGCGACGCTTTGACGCCGACAGTAGGGCGTCAGTGTCATGAGCCACGTGACTCTTGATGTCATAGAGCTTGCTGGTCGTTGACGGGTCAGAGAAGCTCAGATCTCCTACAAAGGAGGAACAGAAAAGCATGAAGTCAAACAACTGACCAATCGCATTTGTCAATTTATGTAGCGACTCTAAAAAACAAATTACACAAAGTTATATTCTTTAGAGCATCCTCAAGTACAGAGGCGCATTGACGTATGCTTTAACAACGTGGCTAACTAGGCCAGACAATTAGCGAAGACAGCCTCTGGTTAGTTTCTCCTGAAGTGGCGCCATATAAATTTAAGAATACAGTTACAGTGAAAAATTAACTCTAATAAACTGGTGATGGAGTGGCAAATTAATTACGCAAATTACTGAAATTACTGAAATCTAAAATCCACAAAATTAGTAAGTAGGAAGCTGTAACACTGCGATCGATCTCAATTCTGAGAAGTTGATCACTAGAAAAAATTGGCCAATCATGTAAGGCTAGAAATTAAGGTCAGTGACGACTTTGGAGGTTGCCAGGTCAAAGCTACACTGAGAGGTCCAAGGCATAAGTAAGTACAAATGTATAGGCCTAATCTATTTAAACTTTTAGAGGTTGATAACTGTAAATGTAATTGTAATTTGACATTTATAAATTAATTACGCAGTTGTCCGAAGAAAATTAATTTGTGAACAAAGACTTACCAATTGGAACGGAGGCGGCCCTGCGGCGATGCTCGGAGAATAGCTTAAAGCAAAAGAGCAAACATACAATCATCAGCATTCCCTTTAGGAAACAGTATACGTGTATATACACATGTATATAGTACACTTAGTGGTCGACGGGGTCCTGTCTAGTACACTCAGTGATCAGTGGTGTCCATTTAGTACACTTAGTGGTCGATGGGGTCCTGTCTAGTACACTCAGTGATCAGTGGTGTCCATTTAGTACACTTAGTGGTCGATGGGGTCCTGTCTAGTACACTCAGTGATCAGTGGTGTCCATTTAGTACATTTAGTGGTCGATGGGGTCCTGTCTAGTACACTCAGTGATCAGTGGTCTCCATTTAGTACACTTAGTGGTCGGTGGGGTCCATTTAGTGCAAATTAATTTCTTTTCACTTGGCAGGGAGAGAGGCAAGGACAGGGAAAATAAAGAAAGAGGGAGAGGGAGAGCTGGGAGGTGAAATTGTGGGAGCGGGAGCGGGAGAGGGAGAGACATTGGTTACATCTAGGGCACCTTCAGTTGTCACTGCTTCGATTTGTAATTGATTATGTCTAGGCGACTTTCAATAGTTTCGACTCGTCATTTATTATATCTAGGCCACTTTCAATTGTACATTTATTGTCATTTATTATATCTAGGCCACTTTCAATTGTACATTTATTGTCATTTATTATATCTAGAACACCTTCAACTGTTTCAATTTGTCACTGGTGATATCTTGGCCACTTTCCTGAGCTCGTCTCAATTATGTGAGTGGTTTTAGGATATATATATATATATATATATATATATATATATATATATATATATATATATATATATATATATATATATATATATATATATATATATATATATATATATATATATATATATATATATATATATATATATATATATATATATATATATATATATATATATATATATATATATATATATATATATATATATATAAAAGTCTCTTTCTACGTGTCCAGCTATATCCAACACTTTCCAGTGTCTGATGGATAAGGTTCAGAGGAGTCAATCTGTGGTAATGCGTTAAACTATCATTAAAACTGGACATTAATTAAAAAATAATAAATAATAAAGACTTTATGTTACGTTGGTAATCAATTTAAGGACGTACAAAAAAGCCTTCGAGGAAAGATAGACAAACGTAGCAAAACAGACTGAGAAAGATAAACAGACGTACAACACCAGACTGAGAAACACAGACAAACATACAAAACCAGACTGAGAAAGATAAACAGACTCACAAAACAAGACTGAGAAAGATAGACAAACATACAAAACCAGACTGAAAAAGATAAACAGACTCACAAAACAAGACTGAGAAAGATAAACAGACTCACAAAACAAGACTGAGAAAGATAGACAAACGTACAAAACCAGACTGAGAAAGATAAACAAACGTACAAAACCAGACTGAAAAAGATAGACAAACGTACAAAACCAGACTGAGAAAGATAGACAGACACATAAAACCAGACTGAGAAAGATAAACAGATTCAGAAAACCAGACAGAGAAAGATAAACAGACTCACAAAACCAGACTGAGAAAGATAAACAGATTCAGAAAACCAGACTGAGAAAGATAAACAAACAGGCAGAAAAACGCAGCCTAGCCGTGCCTACAGGGACTCCTCTCACGTGACCACCAAGCTGTTCACCAGGCTGTGCCGTCTACCAGAGGCATTCAGAGGCCGCGTTTTCTAGGCATGCGCGCTCGCACATACCAAAGAAGATGCAACCACAGGGCTCGGCCAAACATAGCTGGTCTAAGAACGATAGGGAACAACTGCTCCATCATCAGCCTCAACCTCAGCCTCAGCCTCAGCCTCCGCAGCTTCTCAAGCGGTGTCATTGAATGATGGAAGAAACAGGTTCAGATGGTGGAAGGTAAGGTGCAGAGGTCAATTGAGGTAACGGTTGGTTCACATCAAAGTTTTATCTGGAAATAGCTGGAGCTAAGTAAACGACGCGATAGGAATGTAATAGGATGAAACAGAGTATTTATGAAGCGCCAGTGAAAAAGCTATGGAATCATCTCTAACCACCTGCGCATGACAGCAGCCACTTCAGACATGCGCACAGAAGCATAACATCTTACAGAAGCATTGGCGTAAATTTATCTTATTTACTGCTCAGATAACCTTCATTATGTATGTATGTATGCATGTATGTATGTGTGTATGTATGTATGTATGTATGTATGCATGTATGTATGTATGTATGTATGTATGTATGCATGTATGTATGTGTGTATGTATGTATGTATGTATGCATGTATGTATGTATGTATGTATGTATGTATGCATGTATGTATGTATGTATGTATGTATGCATGCATGTATGTATGTATGCATGTATGTATGTATGTATGCATGTATTTATGGATGTGTGTATATGTATGGACATTTAATATAACGGTTTATAAAAGCTTACAAAAGCGCTGCCTACGCAATCCTAAGTGGTGTAAAGTTTACTGAGAAACAGTTCTTAGTTTAGCAAACAATGCTCAGATATCTAGAAGAGTCGCCACTTGCGAGCTCCCTCACACACGATGAGCTCAACCAACGGATTATCTATCCCTCCTAATCACGCCTCCACGCCTCTCACATACCTTCTCTCTCTCTCGCTCTCTCCTTCCTCTCTAACTCTCTGTCTCTGTCACTGTCTCTGTCTGTCTGTCTGTCTCTCTCTCTTGTCAAACATTAAAGAAATTTGGTATCTTAGGCCAAATATGATATACATAACAATTCGCATACTGGAGTTAATCTGGTCATAATCTAATCTAATCATAATCTAATCTAATCATAATCTTGCGGAAGCCAGAGTTGAGGAAACACCCTATGGCTCCGTTTTTGCCAGGTGTGAGGGATCCTTCGTCCGACTAAGACACAAACATGGACAGACTTTGGAGGAACCTAGGTATTTGAGCAGGTGTTTTTTTCAGTTGGCGAAACAGTGAGGAGATGTTGAGAAACGGCCGATTAAGGAGGAAGATAAGTTGAGCGAGGCGGAAAAATAGTAACAGGCAGGAAAAGAAGAAGGAAGAGGAGGAGGAAGAGGAGAAGGAGAAAGAGAAGGAGAAGGAGAAGGAGGAAGACGTGGAGGAGAAGGAGAAGGAGAAGGAAAAAGAGAAAGAGAAGGAGAAGGAAGAAGACGACGGTGGATGGCTAGAACAACGAGAAGGCGAGCACTCATAAGGAAGGGATTATGGAGGAAACAAGGTATGTTGAATCAGAAATATGTAGTCTAGACACGCAGACTGACTAACTGACTAACTGACTGACTGACCGACCGACTGACTGACAGAAAAAATGACTGCCAGACTGACAGATAAACAATTTTCCAGGATAAGCTCTGTTGCCGCTGCCTCATATCTCGGCCTAAAGATAGTCCGTTACAGTTATACAAATTTCCAGTATTCTATGTGGAGAAATCCGTCAGCGGGAGCAGACAGAAAGGCAGACAGATGAATACGGAAACAGGGACACGCGTGACTTGCACAGAAAAAGACCCTGAACACTGAAGCGGAACAGAACATAGGTGCCCCGGGTGAGGATCGAACTCACAACCTTCGCATCTCAAGCACGTCTCAATCCGAGGAGGACTGCCATTATGAGTACGGCGTGCTAAACGATTGCTCCTTTTGCGCTTCAGTTGCAATATTTTACCCCCCCCCCCCCCCCAGCTTACGCCAGTACCAATTTCTACTGCTTGGCAACAGAGGCACGGCTATCAAAATAAAAAAAAATAGAAGTTTAATTTAAGCGACGCCTTAGCAAAGTGGTTGATCAGCTGACTGTGATGGCAAAATGTTGACTTATATCAGCGGAATTAAAAGGGATGTTTATACAGCCCCTGTATACTAAAAGTCTCAAGGAGAGATACAGAGTAAACGAGAGCCTGACGAGGATCGAACTCATAACATCTCCATTTCTCGTAAGCACGACATATCTATATAAGCACGGCGCGCTAAACTGCTACGCCATCGGGGCACCTGTTGCAACAAGCTTTAATTAAATGTCAATACAATAAAGGAGGTTACGGAAGCGCATTGCCAAGTAGAGATAACACCAGTGACCTATGATGCTCAGGCATGTCAGTACGGAAGCCTGTTTCTATTTTACCCACACAACTATACATTGTCTAAAATCACAGAAGTTTCAGTGCTACGAAACCTGCATGATCTTTGCATGTTCCTTTTCCCCTTATCTCTCTTCTCGCTTCAATTACAAACACCATCCACCGTAGCCGTTCGACTATCCGACTGCCTGACCCCTGGATCTTGACCTGGAACCGAACCCTTTTGCCTAGCGATTCTGTTTTGACTGAGCGCCTGTGAATAAGCTGGTTCTCGTTGGGCGCTGTAGAAATCTCGAGATTACGATTACGAATTACGAATACGAAGCATTTACCACAATGAGATAGCAAGCTGCTCAGTAATTCGCCACGTGTATTGCCCTAAAGCATCGGATCGCTGTATTAAACAGGAGAGCAGAGGACCATCTTGTTTACTCGTTAGATGACGCCACCTTGATAGCAGCAAAGCAACAGAGGGCGCTTTGGCCTATTGAAATAACTACTTAGGAACAAAGGCAGATCACGAGTTGCATAACAACAGCTGCAGCAACACTGAAGAGTGGTCTGACGTCACAGCCAACTTGGTTGGCATGGCAACTATCTGAACCGACGAATGACGTCTGTCAATTGTTGAGATAAGGTTATCGAGAGAGAAAGAAGCGAATGTTATCGTTGAAAGCGGAATTATTGAAAAGTGGAAAAATTTTAAACAGTTTGTAACAATAATAAAAGTAATAATAATAATAATGACGATGATGATGATGACGATGATAACGACGACGAGGATGATGATGAAAATAAGCGTGTCTTTTGTGCTTGCACGTCTGTGTGTATGTTTGTCTGTATTATTATTGTTTCTGCTTATATTAAGCGCAAATACTAAGCATCAATCGATGGCGCTGAGCAGTTGTGAATGAAGGACTTGTTCAAGGTCCCTACACTGTAAATCGTCTCAGAGGAGGAGGCTCGAACCCATACTCTCCGTGGTACAATCCGAGAGCTCTCTCCAATGGACTACCGTGCCCCACGTGTATCTGTGCCTCTGTCTGTTTAGATCAGTCAGTTGTCACCAATGTGTCTGCGTCTGTCTGCCTGTCTGCTTGTCTGTCTGTGAGCCTGTCTGTCTGTCTGTCTGTCTGCCTGTCTGCGTCTGTCTGTCTCTCTATGTATGTATCGTGATACTGATATCGATTACAGTTCGGTAAATTTCCATTTCTCTTTCTCGTCATCCAGTCACTTCCGATATCAAATGCTGCAATAGTTCTTCAGTCTACGCTTCACCAACTCTCTGGAACCTCCGAGATTTCGCTCATCCTTTACCAGACGGCGTTCTTGGACTCTCCCTCTTCTTGCTCTTTATCCTGGGACATTTCGTTCAAAACTCGATTTGAACTCTGAACTGCTTTATCCTGATATCCTTCATTCATCACCTGCCATAATATCCATGACATCATAAACAATTTCCACGTTAGACCATCTCTTCGATTCCCACGATTCCTCGCTCAGTCGCTGTGTTAACAAATGCATTACTTACTACTTACTTACTCACTCACTGTCGACCTGACCTATCTGGATTTTGACCTGACACCGAAAAGAAGCAAACAACCTGGCTCTTGCGGATTTGACTTGATTTGGCGCCAGTCATTAAGCTGATCTCCCTAACGCAGCTTTTCTGTGTTGCTGAGATATTTCGGAGATTTACAATACATTACACAGTATTGTTTTACAGTACATACCATTACAAGAACAGACGGCACACTTTAGGATGGTAGGCTTAAAATAAGGAAGTAGTTAATACTCACGACGCGTCCTCTAGCCATTCTGTCTATTTCCGGTTTGCGGTAGAACTGAATGTCCGTCTGTCTTGCTTGCCTTCTGCAAACAGAACCAATTCAAGTCTCAGCTAGAATGCAACAGAACAAAGTAAGGTAACTTAAGGCAACTTAAGCTAAGGTAAGGCAAGGTGCGGTAAAGTAGGTATCCTTTCGTGGATACGTTACATCCGGTGAAACACGTTGGGGTACGTCCGTATTCCTACCTTGATGATGTCGTATGATTTTCTTAGCATTCTCTACCAGGTCCCCGTCCACGTGCTCGTCACTCTTGAGGTACTTTGCAGTCCACTGTCTGTCCACTACGCACAGTACTGCCTCTGGAATAGTAGTCCTTAGCATTATGCTCTATAGCACTTTGCTAGTCTTGCCTTGCCTTGTCTTCAACCGTCTTCGAGCCGAGGATTGGCTGCACCACGGACAATTTTGTGCCATCTGCTTCTGTCCCTTGTCTCCTGTAATAACTGGTCGAACGATTATTCAGTCCACGACTTGATGTTATCGATTCGTGTCATCTTGGGTCTTCCCCGAGTCCTGGATCCAGAAGTTGTGCCTTGGATGATCTCTTTCTCTAGGCAGTCTCCATTCTTTCGTAGCGCATGCCAGAAATATGAAAGCTTCCTCTGTTTGATTAATCCAAGCAGACTCCTCTCTACTCCTGCAGTCTCTACGACCCACTCATTTGTCTGCTTAGCTAGTACCAATTCCTAATTGCTAGTACCAACTCCTAAATGCTAGTACCAATTCCTAATTGCTAGTACCAATCACCAAGTCACATCATAGAAGTTTGCTACAGTTAGTAGCAATTACTGAATGACTCTGATTTAGTCAGTCATATAAGCGGGACTCACTTCGCCACTGTAGCACTTCGGAAGCACCTTGCTATTGTAAACAACAACAGCTGTCAACAACACTGCTACTAGCAGTCTCAGTGGGACTTCGAAGGTAGTTCCTTTCTAATGTTTATTGCTATAGCAGTTAACAGCTATATAGTAGCAATGTCTATAGCAGTTAGAAGTACCTTGCCCGTGCCCTCCTGATGTTCAGTGCCTCAGTTAAGGAGGCAGTTCCATGGTTTTGTACAGTTGCTGGCCATGCATCTTTATTGCACGCATCAGCTAACTGCTCGCATCAGTGAACTGCACACGGTCGGTAACATTCCTACCCCGGCTGCTGATGCTGTTGCATGCAGCATGGCAAACACATCAGTCACAGCTATGTCTTGAATTATTGCCCACACGGACCTATACGGCGCTCGGCAGCAAGGCCTTATCGAGCATCCGAGGAATTCCAGTTATCCGCTCAGCCGCTGAAGCCGTGCAGAGTAGGAGGAGAAGGAGGACGAGGAGGGGAAGCAGGGAAGAGGGGAAGAAAGGAGGAGACGGACGGACGGATGGAAAACAACAACAACAACAAGCGTGACCTACTTTTCGCTCATTCTCTCGATAGCTCTCCACAAGTGCTGTGCGCCACCGTCTCAGACAGACGTTGGCGCAGATGCCATTCGAAGGAGTAACTAGACAGTGGCGCACAGACTCAGCAGCAACGTATGTTCTCTTCATAGAAAACATACATGGATAGAATAATAATCCAAAGTCGTGGTCATTTCCGGCTACGCCATTTTCCTCCGATCTACATAGCTATTAATGAAGATCACAACTTGTAGCGATCTCTTTGGCAGAATAATTTGCACAGAAATAACGATTGGATAAGTACACGTTTCAAGGGCTGGCCTGGTTAGCTACATTGTTTAAAGCGTACGTCAAGGCTCCTCTGTGCGTGAGGATGCCGGTTCGCATACCGATCGTGGCTATATTTCAAACATTTTAATCCCGGGCTAGCACGGACCCTACATGGGGACCTTAAATGGCGTGGCACCCATTGAAACGGACAGCGGTAGTGAAGGATCTCACTCGATAAATTCACTGAAAAATGAGCAGGGTCGAGGTCATACGGTCGCTATAGAAAAACACGTACATTTACATTTAATCATGTGTATTACTGCCGTTTGTGTACAAAATTTGTAATATTTGTAATAGCGTTTGCTATATCTGTGCGAAGCAGTTGTGAAAGGTGGCACTGTTGGTTTTAACAGATTAGACTTGATTACTTGATCACCTTCGAGAGAAGTTGATGTTTAGGCGCTATATAAATGTCTATTTCTTCCGCCTGATCATAATATATCATATATTTGTGGTATGTAATTTGTTCTGTTCAGACACTAACTACATACAGTGATGTACTAGACATATAGTCTACAGATATCAGTTGTAGGCATATAGTCTGCTCTGAAGAACACTCCCGGAATGTCTCAGAGATTCTTACCAAAGATACATTTCTTAAACCAAATGTGGTCACATTAAAGTGTATGAACCACCGAGCGATCTAGACATGCCAAACATTCGACTTAGTCAGCAGACAGTTGATGCATTCTTATATGCACACACACACACATATATATATATATACATATGCTTACATATCAAACTGTAAAAATATAGATTCATAAATAAAAGTAAATACAGCCCTATTATTTACAGTTGTCTTAATGTTGCCATCCAATGCAAATAAAGCTATATTACCGAATACCACAGTGATATACAAGCTATTTATATAAGGCATATATGTCCAAGCCTGCATAGATATAAGTACATATAATTATCTGATTAGATATGCTGTATATAAATAGCTAATATTTAACGGTGATTTTCCGTGAAATAGCTTCAATGTATTGGATGGCAACATTAAGACAACTGTAAACACCGTGGATCATTTCACTGCAACGGTTGAATCTAAACACATCAACGTGTAGGCATCTCAAATGCAGTGTGTCTGCGTGCCTCTCTAGCTGGCTATGTCTCTCTGTCTCTCCCACTGAATGTCTGTCTGTATGTCTGTCTGTCTGTCTCTGCGTGCCTCTTTGTTGTGTCTGTACATGTCTGTGTGTCGGACTTATTGTCTGCATAGCTGTGTGTATACGTCTGTGCATCGGTGTCTGTGTCTATGCATACGTGTTTGCGTGTCTGTATGTTTGTCTGTCTGTCTGTCTGTCTGTCTGTCTGTCTGTCTGTCTGTCTGTCTGCAAAAACACACTTGACGCCGCCTTAGCCCAATTCCTGGCTTTACCTTATCTCCAACTCTATCCGCGGCGCGTGCAACACTATTTAGATATCTCACATAATGATTATATATATGCATATATGTGTACATACATATGGATACATTATAATACATATCATATATATCGTTACATATAAACACACGTGCGTACATGTTATACATGCATCTGATACTAGGCCTATTATAGTTAGGAATTCCTTAGCTATACGTGGGAGTTAACTACTGATTCGGAACAAATGGCCCATAGGCAATCTAGACTCGCCTCTTGAAAACGCCCCACTGCCCTGGAGAATTTAGTAGGCCTACTATTCCGTTGTTTCAAACTCACTTCAGAGATTACGACCCCCTAGGTGTGTAAGTATGTATGTGCGTCGACATTTATATAGCGCATTTGGGAGCCTCTCAAAATATTTCACTCAGACCGACAATGTCATCCAGGTCGATTTCACACGATGGACTTGTGATCGAACCCAGGTGGCAGAGGTGAAACGTCGACACGTCAGCCGGTTAAGCTTGAAAACGCTGGAGCGGGGAGGCAGAAAATAAAGGTGACACAAAAGTAAAGGTAAAGGTAACACAAAAGTAAAGGTAAAGGTAACACAAAAGTAAAGGTAAATGTAACACAAAAGTAAAGGTAAAGGTAACACAAAAGTAAAGGTAAATGTAACATAAAAGTAAAGGTAAAGGTAACACAAAGGTAAAGGTAGCACAAAGGTAAGGGTAACACAAAGGTAAAGGTAACACAAAGGTAAAGGTAAAGATAACACAAAAGTAAAAGTAAAGGTAACACTTGTTTAAACGGCTGTGGAGAAGCTTCTAGAAACATGGTCCCGAGGTAGAAGATCGTTTGACTGAGGCGCAAATACAACAACACCAAATCCAGCTGCATGACACCTTTATATAGCTCCCAGCTTGAGTTTGTACTCATATAGCGACGCTGAGAGGATGGAAGGCTGAGATGGCGAGAGGAATATAAGGTAAGATATCTAAGCTTAGGTATTTGACTTAAGGTAATTCAGGTCTAGAAACTCAGCTGAAGCATTTAAGGTAAGAGTACTAAGGGAAGGTAACCAAGGGAAGGTAACTAGGCTTAAGTAGCTAAGTTATGGTAAAAAGTTAAAGTCACTAGGATGGGATGAATAACACAAGGTAATTCAAAAAGGTAAGGTAAAATTAAGATCAGATAACAAAGGTACAAAGGTAAGGTAACTAGAATAAGGCAAGTAATCGTAATCTCGAACATTTGTAAAGCGCAACTTTAAAGCTAAGCACCAGCTTGTTCATGACCGCTGCGTCAAGTCCGAGGAGTTCACCAAAGATTCAATAAGAAGAGCAAAACTCGATCGCCAGAAGACCAGAGAGAGAGAGAGAGAGAGAGAGAGAGAGAGAGAGAGAGAGAGAGAGAGAGAGAGAGAGAGAGAGAGCAGAGACAGAGACAGAGACAGAGACAGAGACAGAGAGACAGAGAGACAGAGAGAGACAGAGAGAGACAGAGACAGAGACAGAGAGACAGAGAGAGACAGAGAGAGACAGAGAGAGAGAGAGAGAAGGAGAGAGAGAAGGGAACAGAGGAGCTGTTAGGTTGAGAGAAATGGGAAGCCAGCGGATTGGATGGATCAGGGTAAGATTTCTTGAAAAGGTGCGACTTTAGTTTTGAACGGAAAGTCAGAGAAATAATAGTAACAGCTTTGAAAGGAATGCATATGGAATAATAAATAAGGGGATTGAGACAGATGACTGTGGTTGAACGATGGAAGGGATGAGGAACCAGAGAATTTGCGAAATTCAGGAGGGAGATCGTGCCATAGTCAAGGTGCAGTGTGGTATATGGATCGCCTAAAGAACTCAAGATGAGTAGAAGCCTAACTGGACAGTTATTAGATTCTGGACTTTTCTTTGGACAGAAGTGAGATTCTGGACTTTTCTTTGGGCAGAAGTAAGATTCTGGACTTTTCTTTAGGAAGTGCTAAGAATCTGGGACTTTCTAAGGCTAGGTAATCGTGAGGCAAGAGGATGAATGAGAAGAGAGAGGTGATGAAGTGGACTGTAAAGAGCTTGCGAACATAAGTAGGTTGGAAGTATTGCAGAGAGTTAAAGGTCAGAGAAAGAACTTTGAAAAGAATGCGTAAGATAAGACATGCTACCTCGATAAGAAAAATAAGATGCGATAAGGTCACTAAGATACATGAGCCATCTTTTGTCGGAGGCATAACCTTTTGACCCAGAGGAATAACCCCTAAGTGGGCCAAAAGACAACAACGACCCACATAACGAAGCCTGTCACTATGACAACACCCATCCTGCCATCTGGTGTCCGTTGTAATCGGTAACCACACTTAATGAGATCGACCTGTTACATTAGTTAAGTCTTCAGATCGTTCATTAGCCAATTACTTATTAGCCAATTACCCCTCATACGAACTGCTGCGGCCCAGTCCAGAAGCTTTGCCTACATTGACCCCACTTGCTGGAATCGCCTCCCTCAAGAATTGCGATTTGAGCTCCTTTCTGTGCGCAGATCTTTCATTCAAAACTGAAAACACTCCTCATCCACAAATCCTATCCTGATTCTTCCCCTTATCTCACTTTCCGGTTCAATTCCAAACACCATCCACCATAACCTTCTGACTCTCTGTCTGCCTAGCTCTTGTATCTTGACCTGGAACCGAATCCTTCCTGCCTATCGATTTTGTACTGACCGAGCGCTTGTGAATAAGCAGGTTCCCGCGACTTAGCTTTCGTTGGGCGCTGTCGAAATCTCGAGATTACGATTACGATTACCTAGCCTTTAGAAAGTCCCAGATTCTTAGTACTTCCGAAAGAAAAGTCGAGAATCTGACCACTGCCCAAAGAAAAGTCCAGAATCTAATAAATGCCCAAAGAAAAGTCCAGAATCTAATCACTGCCCAAAGAAAAGTTCAGATTCTAATCACTGCCCAAAGAAAAGTCCAGAATCTAATCACTGCCCAAAGAAAAGTCCAGATTCTAATCACTGCCCAAAGAAAAGTCCAGAATCTAATAACTGCCCAAAGAAAAGTTCAGAATCTAATCACTGCCCAAAGAAAATTCCAGAATCTAACAACTGCCCAAAGAAAAGTCCAGAATCTAATAAATGCCCAAAGAAAAGTCCAGATTCTAATCACTGCCCGAAGAAAAATCCAGAATCTAATAACTGCCCTAATAATCACTGCCCAAAGAAAAGTCCAGAATCTAATCACTGCCCAAAGAAAAGTCCAGATTCTAATCACTGCCCAAAGAAAAGTGCCCAAAGAAAAGTTCAGAATCTAATCACTGCCCAAAGAAAAGTTCAGAATCTAATCACTGCCCAAAGAAAAGTCCAGAATCTAACCACTGCCCAAAGAAAAGTCCAGAATCTCACCACTGCCCAAAGAAAGGCATAGAATCTTACCAGTGCAAAGGTCAAAAACTTCGATTATCGACAATCTTACTTACCTCAGTATAACGTAACCGGAGATTTATCTAGCGGCTCTACTCACCTGAGCTTGTTCCGTTCCTCCGATCAGCCGAGCCTGTCTCTCAGTATACCCGCGACCGCCCTCTGCTACTTGCCAGCTGTCTGGGAGGAGGAAGAGAGGACGCGGGGTGGAGTGCCAGGCCAGCCCCAGAAGACTGAGCTGCGATGCATGCACGAAGAACTCCGCTGGAATTCCTCGAGTCCATGGAAGGATTTCGTCTGAGGCGCCTGAAAGGAAGAGGAGGAGGAAGAGGAGGAGGAAGAGAAGGAGGAAGAGGAGGAGGAAGAGAAGGAGGAAAAGGAGGAGGAAGAGGAAGAGGTAAAAAGCGAGAGAAGAAAGTGTAAAAAGACGAGGTAGAAGACGATGAGGAAGAAGAGGACGCAGAGAAAAAGAAGGAAGAGGATGAGTATGAGGAACAGGAGAAGGAGGAGGAGGACTACCAGGAGAAGGAGAAAGTAGAAGATGAGGAGGAGATGGAGTAGAAGGAAGATGAAAAGGAAAATGGAAAAGGAAACGGAAGAAGAGGAAGGAAGAAGAGCAGGAGGAAGAGAGAAGTAGAGAAGAGGAGGAGGAGGACACAAGAAGCAATAGTAGAAGGATGGAAGAGGATCGGATGGAAAACGAATAGAAATGTGAACGGTAGCAAGAGCAGCAACAGCCAAGAAATAAATAAAAGCAAGCGAAAATGAAAAACAGACGCAGAAGGAGAAGGAAGAGAGAAAAGGCTGAGAAGGAGAAGGAAGAGAAGAAGAAAGAGGGAGGTCAAGAGGAAAAGGAAGAGAAGGCGAAGGATAAGGAAAAGGGGTATGAGAGAAGGATAGGGAGGAGGATAAGGAAGGGA
This sequence comes from Norana najaformis, assembly GCA_964023275.1. Lineage (NCBI taxonomy): Eukaryota > Metazoa > Annelida > Clitellata > Crassiclitellata > Hormogastridae > Norana > Norana najaformis. Next base: position 23,698,715 of record OZ029921.1, read on the forward strand.
AGGAGAAGAAAACGGATGAGGAAGAGAAGTAGGAGAAGGAGAATGAGTGGGAGGAGAAGGATAAGGAGGAGGAGAAAGGGGAAGGAGAAGGAAAAAGAGGAGGAGAAAGAGAAGGTGAAGAAGGAGGAGAAGGAATGGAAGGAGAAGGAAGAGGAGTAGGAAGATAAGGAAAGGAAGGAGAAGAAAGAAAAAGGAGGAGGAAGAGAAGGTGGAGAAAAAAGGATTGTGAGGAGAAGGATAAGGAGGAGGAGAAAGGGGCGAAGGTGGGAAGGAGAATGAAGAGGAGAAGGAGAAGAAGGAAGAGAAAAGGAGGAGGAGGAGGAGAAGAAGGAGGAAGAGAAGGAGCAAAAAGTGCAGTTGGCTCCAAAAAGAACGCCAGAAAATACTGGAATCAGATAGGATAAAATGGTCGAGGGGCTGGAAAAGCTGCACAGCCGAGGAAGAGGAGAAGGAATAGAGAGAAGGAAGAGTAAAAAGAAGAGGTAGAAGACGACGAGGAAGACAAAGAGGAGGAGCAGGAGGAGGATGAGATTGACGACGTTGCGTCGGTGGTTAAAAAACAGGTTTGTTCCGAGTGATAAAATGCACCGGGTGGAATAATAATTATTTTACGTTTTAGGCGCAAATTGCACACTTTACAATGAGTAAGTACGACATCAATGTCACAAGTCCATCAAACTGTAGATAAGTATGTATATATGTATATACATACTCGCTAAACGTATTCTTGAGATCCCTTTCTGTCTCTCTCCGTGTCTGTCTCTGTCTCTCAATGCCTCTGTCCCTCTGTGTGTCTGTCTGTCTCTGTCTGTCTCTGTCTGTCTGTCTGTGTCTGTGCCTGTTTCTCTCTTTGTTTGCCTTTCGCCCCAAACTAAAAACTGAAAATAAGTAAGTAAGTAAGTAAGTAGGTAATGCAATTGTTGAGACGCCATATGTCCATCGGCTGAGCGAGGAATCGTAGGCTTGAACAAACACAGAAACAGTTAAATACATAACAAAGCAAACAAACAGAGGAAGATGCACAGCCACAAGGGCAGACATACAGAATGACACTCAACCACAAAGACAGACATACATTCATACATACATTCATACATGCATACACAGGCATATGCACACATACCTACACAAATAAATACTAACTTAGACTGTTCACTACTTTGAGAATTGAGAGGCGCTACATAAAGAACAAAGTAACCTTTTGCTCTTCTCTTTGTAGGATCTTTTGCATTCCTTAACTTCAAAAGCTGCCAATAGTAGCCGTCTGCGTTTCTTCCTGGTGACCTCTACAATCGAACCCGACTCACTAAGTCTCATCAGTTATCTCCTTATCGGAGCCTATAAATAAGTAAGCTGGTATGTATAATGATCGACTATCCTAGTGGGCGCTGAATAAATGCTGAGTTTACCATTATCATTTACGACGTACTGCCCAATAAGTATTTTTTTAAAATGTAAATATACACGGTTCCTATAGCGACCGTATGACCTCGACCCTGCTCAGTTTTAATGAATTGATCGGGTGAGATCCTTCACCACCGCTGCCCCGTTTGAATGGGCGCCACGCCATTTAAGGTCCCCGTGTACAGATCGTGCTAGTCCGAGATTTAAATCTCTGAAATATAGCAACCACCGATATTGTGAGTCTCTCTTTGCACAAACCGGTTGAGCAGGATGTGATTTTTGGTCACTCTGTGTAGGTAGCCTCGTTTCAGAACCTTTGGATTTGCTCATTGCCGGTTCGAGGGCCGGAAAAGGAAATGAGCGCCTCCCCTACGTTCCTCGGAACGTGGGAGCCTTATTTATCTTAATTTGGGTAGTCTTGACTAGTGTAGAGTTTTCCCTTTTCCCAGCAAATCGCTCCATGAAGATAAGTCTTCTGCATCGGTCTTTCACTCAAAATTGAAAACATTCCTCTTTCACAGATCCTATCCTGACACTCCTTCTTCCTCTTTCTCTTTCTCTTCCCCTTTCTCACTCTCTTCCTCTCCTTCTCTCTCCATCTCCCTCCCTCCCTCTCTCTCTCACTCAGTCTCTCTCCCTCTCTCCCTCTCTCTGCTCCAATACCAAACAACACCCACCGTAGCTGCCACGCTGTCTCTGCCTGACTTTTGGATCTTGATCTGGAACCGAACTCTTTTTCCTATCGAATTTGTTTTGATTGAACGCCTGTGAATAAGCTGGTCCCCGTGACGTGGCTTTCACTGGGGGCTGTAGAAATCTCGGAATTACGATGAGTCTATGACATCATTTGCTCTGCCTCGGTCGTATGCTAATGGAAGACTAGCAGTCACCTTCAGCAACTAAACCTCTCTGGATTTCGACCATAGCTCGGAAACTGAGCCAGCAACCTGGTTCTTGCGGACCCAGTTTCACTAATCGCCGGTGAAGAGCTGGTCTCTCTGAGGCAGTTTTTTGTGTGGACCTGGAACCATTACATAACATGAGTTTTTGAGTGTCATTCTGTATGTCAGCCTTTGTGGTTGTGCATCTTCCTCTGTTTGTTTGCTGAGTTATGTATTTAACTGTTTCTCTGTTTGTCCACGCCTACGATTCCTCGCTCAGCCGATGGACATATGGCGTGTTAACAACTGCATTACTTACTTACTTATGCACCTCATCCATGCAGTGCAAATGTCCCTTTGCTCGTGCCGAATCCAGCCATCTGTATTCGAAGTAAGGCCATGTTTAGCCATGGGTCGACTGCTTCAGTGGTTTGGCGCGCGCGCCGTCAGCGTTTCCCGCGCCGCTTAGCAGGTTCCCGCCCGCGCCGGATTAAGGCGGTTTTGGGTGCTGTAAGCGTGGCTATAAATAGCACGATGGGCTCGGATAATGTAAACCATATGCACAAACACGTAGGCTCGAATAGGCCAGCAACGACTAGCAAACCTATTAGCAGAACAACAGATGCTGCGCTGGGTCGCTGTGGATTCTCGAAGTTATCTTGAATCAATTCAGCAGCTTACTTCGGCCCAATGAAGGCTACAGATTGGGATCGAACCTGTTAAATTGGTGAATGTAACAGCCTTGTTTAAACGCCTCTATGGAAAATCCTGAGAAGCGAATCCCGATGTTGTAGGATTTTCCGTTGAGGCGCAAACTCGGCTTCGGTGTATATATGTGTATGTTTGTGTATAAATACCTATACTTATATATATATATGTAGACATAAAATTCAGGGCAGGTAAACTATACATATATCATTGTATACTTACATATAGGCCTACACTGTCGATGCTTTATAATCTGTAAAAAATGAAGTATTGCATTTCCATTTATGTAGTGGTTATATCCATATTTATGTGGTTCTCCAACTACATTTAAGTACTAGTAGGCTAATGTCTACATTTATGTGGTGCTGCTTCTACATTTTATAAATTTAGATCCTGGAAATTTCGAGTTTACGATTACGATTACGATTACAAATAGAGCATTGTTCATTAGGCCAATGCAATAACAATTATTTGCAATACAATACAGCGTTCTGCAGTGAAATTCGTCAGAATCGTCAGTAGCCAAAAGAGTAAGACGCCTTCTCATCGTAATCGTAATCACGAGATTTCTACAGCGCCCAGCGAAATCTAAGTTGCGAGAACAAGTTTATGTCAAAACAAAATCGATAGGCAAAAGTTTATCACCAGTGCTTTTAATGCCAGTTTTGCAGCTAATATAAGCAGATGAGCAGGAATAAATATTAGAATTCGACCCGGCTTCTCCAACGGTTAATGATTTTTGACAGCGAATTTGATTTGAAGCGGCCATCTACTGTGTAAAGCTATATAAAACTTAGAGGACAGTTCCATAGAGTTCGCAGAAACCACAATTAGGGCCTATAGGCAAACGGCACAGCCTTGCCATAAACAACAGTACTTAAGCGATTAAATAGCTCTCTTGTTTTTGTTAAGAACGAAATTTTGAAGCTCGCCACTTTTGATGAAGAAAATATTGCGATTTTGCTAGCTAGACTATGTTAAGTCTTGGAATAGAATTGTAATATAAGTGGCTTGAAGCGCTAGAAAAATCGTTAATGAGAAACGGAAGCCAGCCAAAAGTTATATTTAGACGACCCCGGCGTCGTTGGTTACAAAGCAGGCAAGCCTCGGCTAGCAGGCGTTTGATTGAGAGAGAGAAAGTTGTGAAAGGTCGTCGCAGTTCACAGAAGAAATTCAGCCAAAATGCCGACCAAATCGTTGCGATGCCTCGTCGAAATCGACATTCGAGCAGTAAGTTGTGCACTGCACTTGGACAAAGCAAATCCAGGCTGCGTTTGTCACTAGAAGAGCGTAGGGTTTGTAAGATGATTCGAGTTGTCTGGTGAATTCGAGATTACGATGACATTTGTTTTGGTTCACAAATCGCGCCGAGACTAAACATGCGCCGGCAAGTTTGAAAGATTTGCTGTGCTTAAGAGCTGTCACTTGTCATGTTCTTAATCGCTTGTAATGCGCTGCTGGTCACAATCACTATAGAAGGGCGCATACTTGCATAGTTGTATATGTAGACTACAGTTTTTTGAGATTCGTTTATGTATAATGTGAACCAAATTTCAGTTTCATGTCAGTGTTGTTTATTTTTTATGTATTAATCTTTTTTGCCAGTGAGCTTTCAAACGGCAGCATACAGGCCTAAGGGATTTGTGTATCGTAATGAAGTAGTTAAAATCTCTTGCTTTTTAGTGCTCTTTGATATTTTGTCTGCTATACACTGATTTAGTTCGATTTTCTGTGTAGTCAAAAGTTGCATCTTTTGTCATCCACAAGATAGCCATGTCACAGCACCTTTACGAGATTTTAAAAGGTGCTATATGGATGTGAAGATACTTGAACTGTGTGTTTACTTCAGGTGACAAGTCCAGGAACTTGGCTCAGCAATCGTGAAGATGTCTATTTGGCGATCAGTCTGTTTGGTCAGCGCAGACGAACGCGTCTGTCTTCTGCCATATTTCCGCTGCTCTTTCATGACACGCTCAGATTCGATAAGGTGAATATTTTCTCAGTCTTCAACTAGGCTTCCTTGTCTAATTCTGTCCTGCCCTAATTCTGTCCAATCCTATGATGCCCGCTCTTCCCTGTACTACCCTACCCTACCACACCCTTCAGCATCATATCATAGACTACTGCATCTTACCCTAGCCTACCCAACAACCATATTGTAGACAATACTATGCACCCCTAACTGACCATACCCTACCCTACCCTACCATACCCTACACTAAGTGTCATACCATAGACTACTACATCCTACCTTACACTACCCTAAACTACAAAGTTTCCTCTACCATGCATATACTATAACTAAAACAACCATATTGTAATCAGTTCCAAGTGCATGGGATACCCTTTGTCCTACCCTGTCTTCCACTTACATACCCCGTCGTTTCCTAGCCCACCCCAAACCACTCCTCTTTATCCTTTCCCCCACAGCGAGACCCCACCAAATGATTGTTGTGAATGTGTCATTGAAAATATTGGATCAAATTGCTACACGCCAGAGTTTGATTGGCCTTCTCCAACTGATTATATACGAATTTTGCAACAGTTTCACTTGAAGCGACCATCTTTTGATGCCTTGTGCATTATGATAACAGCGCTATAGAAGCCTTTAGAATATATATATATATGTATATATATAATGTATATATATATGTGTATATATATTCACTTGTATTATATTGTATTGTTGATTCTGTTTTGTCTGCAGGTGTTTTACACTGCCTATGAACCTGCCCAGCTGGCCGATTGCCTTGAAGGTAACATCTCAGTCACACCTTACCTTAATTTGTACTCACTTAGATCTTTTAAACAGCGCTGTTTTAGCACTTTAAGTGGTTCTTGAAAGGTGCTACATAAATCAGATATATGTATGATTAAATCTAGTAGTATGTACGAGTATGTAATGTAATTTACAATGTAATGCTATGTAATATTATGATATAAGCAGCAGGGCCTTTCAGAGATTCCAAGCCACTGCAAATACGAGGCCCCAGTCTCAAAGCATGCATGTCGTAAGCTTCCTAAATCGCAGTTGTGAATTATAATACAATAAAAGTAGAAAATAATTATTAATAATTATTACACACAAACTTTTTTCAAAATCTGAGGCACGTTACGATGTGAGGCCTGGCCCAAATGGCCCTGCTGCCCCCCTCTGATTGGGCCTGTATGTATGGATGCTGCAAAGTGAAATACAGTCAGCAGTTGCACTGAATGACAACACCTTTAGAAAACCATCAAAAACGTGGAAAAAGTTGGGAAATGGGTCAAAAACACGAAAAACACTTTACGGATGGGTAACAAACTCGAAACACCTTTATAAAACTGTTGAAAAACCGAAAAAAACGTCAATAAGGGACCGTTTATTTGTTTGACTGGTCTTTCTGTTGAACAGACATGATGGTCAGAGTGGAGCTGATTCAAATGTCTGACTTACTTATTGACGGACGAGTCCTGGCCTGGTACCAGTCTTCAGCCAGAGAGTTTCTTTACCCGGAGCCTACCTATGCTCCCATCTACGGCATCCATGACCGTGAACTTCTGCTGGAGAGGAGTGTTACATTCCCGGTAGGATCTCTGAAATCGTGTGGTATTAACATCTCCCTTAGGGTTTAATTTTAAGTACAGTTGAGCCTCTTTACAACTTGGTTTGTTATGGCAGAAACTCTGCTATAATGCAGCTTTAGAAAATGAGCTCATTGTACCAGAGCCTCACTATAATGACAGTATTTAAACAAGGTTCTATTGTATTATAACAAGACAAAATTTCCCTCCAAGTTCAATTTGTGTGGCATTGCTATCATATCCAAATTTTAGGATTTTAGTTTTCAGATGAGCTGAAAGTAGATAAATTTGCCTTTGATTTTAACGCAATTTAGCTGGATGTGAATGTTATGAATGACTTTACGTTGCGAAGGAATGCAATCAGACTTTGATGTATTATTTGGTAGTGTTATTCTGAATATAATTTAATTCGGAATAAATTTTTGACGTAAAATTTTTATTTTAAATTTTAAATTAGAAGTAAAATTTTAAGGATTTTATTTACATTGTGAGAAAATTCAGTTAGACTTTTGTGCTTTCTTCTCTGTCTGTGTAGGGCATCAGACCTCGTCTGGAGTTCTCGTCTAAAACCATTATCCAGGATGCAATGATTCCTCTTGACCCTTGGGATCTTGATGTATGTACTAAAATTGATTTCAATAAAAACTGATTCTGTTTATTTCTATTGTGCCGTTATCGTAATGGATAAAGTATCAATTGATGGCGCTTCAAGTGAAGATGTAGTCAGAATAATAATCCACTAGAAGAGTCCGGTAGAAATTCATTAGGTCAGAGGAACCAGAAGTCGTAATCATAATCTCGAGGTTCTTCAGCACTCAGTGAAAACTAAGTTGCAGTAACCAGCTTATTCACAGGCTTGATAGGCAGGAAGGGTGTGGTTCCAGGTCAAGATCCGAGAGTTATGGAAGCGGAAAGTCACACGACTATGGTGGATGGTGTTTGGAATTGAACTGGAAAGTGAGATAAGGGGAAGAGGAATCAGAAGTCAGGCTACAGTGGGTAAGCAAGTTGAAACAGATGAGTTAGTAAAGTTAATCATTATCATTTTATTTGGATGTATGTATCAAACTGATGCTAAAGTTGGTATTATTTGGTTGTGTTTCTGGCTGTTGAGGATTGTAACATATACAACATTAGTTGGTGGATTTTTAATTTTGCTAAAAAGCTCTTTATCTTACTTACGTGTGATCCTAGGATGAGATTGAATGCTGCACTCCTCGCTCTTCCCTGCGTCGATCAAGGTCAATTTCAAGGTCAAGGTCAGTTGAATGAAAGCTCCGGGTACTTCTCAACATTAATCAACTCCAAAGGGATATGTGTATTTTCTATTTATTTATTTACTGATTTATTTTCTTGAATGTTATTATAACTGCAAAGATGACAATTTATGCAGCATTATTAATAGCTACCTACTTTTGGGATACCCTACATGGTCAGCTGTCATCACAAATGTTAAGAGTTAAACTACTGAATGATTTAAAATGATTTTTGAAAGTGAATTTTGACTCTCAGCCTCTTGTCTAGATGGCACCTCTTTTCTTTCTGGAACCAATTCAGACTCTTCCTGCCTATCGATTTAGTTTTGACTGGGCTGCTGTGAATAAGCTGGTTCCCACGACTTAGCTTTTGTTTGGTTCTGTAGAAATCTCGAGATTACAATCATGATCTTCCTCAATTTCTCTAGTTCATTAGTACTTTCCATTCAAACCAGAGGTCAGAAGTTCAACTCCTCACCGGGGGAAAGGTGTTTCAAGATTTCTGTTCCAATTGCACCCCCTAACAAATTCGGCCCTGAAGTAAATACACCGTCGCTGAGAAGATCAGATGGTGAGGGAGAAGACTGGCCAACAGCCATCGTATGCTGAGGCTGAGAAAATGAAGTCGCTAACACTTTGGACCCATGGCTGCTTGAGGCACTGCCCTTCTTCTTCTTCTTAGTGCTTACTTTTACAATATTTTGGATCACCTTCCAGATCACCGACACGCTTGAGTGGCTATGTGAGACCAACTGTGTCATCTATGTACAGGTCGCGGTCTGTTTCCCCACTGCGCAACCAGTTGAAGGATTTGAGCATGGAGGACAGCAGTCCGTCGGCACTCGATGACCGGCCACCATTTGTGGTGAGAAAGGTAATCTTATCTAATCATATCTGACCTAATCTGATCTTACCTAATGAAATTGTACCTAATCTAATCTTACCTAATCATATTGAACCTAGTCTAATCTTACTTAATCAAATTGTACCTTATCTAATCTTACTTAATCAAATTGTGCCCCTAATTTTGACTAATCAAATTGTACTTAGTCTAATCTTACTTAATCAAAATCTTACTTAATCAATCTTGAACAACCCAAACCATGTCTTACATCAGCTACTCCTGCCAGTTACAACCCTCAGTTATTCCCTATGGCCCACACCCATGACCGTATTATTCCTTCCGTCGATATTTTAACGCATAAATGTTTTATTATTAGGATGTTGTATGCATATTAAGTTTTTCTTGTGTTCTTATTAGCTATTGATTAATAAAGAATATACTTACTTACTTGCTTAAATTGTACCTAATCTAATTTTGCCTAATCAAACTGTGCATAGTCTAATCTCAAATCGGCCCTAATCTAATCTTACCAAATCATATCGGACCTAAATAGTTTAGCCTAGTTGTTGAGTTTGTGAAGTTTGGCAGAAGGCGTGGCATGTTTACGTTTTCTCATCTGTCAGGTGGATGATGAACTGATTGGTCGAAAGCCGACTCACACGGTCACTCGAGGAAGATCCCTCGAGAGGAAGCGCAGGAAGTCGTTTCCAACAGGTAAGAATGACGGTACCGCGACAATTCGTCTGCAGACTTTTCGTCTATGACACTTCGTCTACAGACATTTGCCATTAACTTTGTAATTTTATAAAGAAGTAAGAACTGAAAGTGAAGTAAACTATGAAGATGGCGAACGGAGGTTAACGAAATAGTGACGTCGTACGTCATATGTTGAATTACTGAGTAAGGACAATTTTCAGTTTAAGAAATCGCCCAAAACATAATTTGATACATATTACACAAGATTTCACGAAGCAGTCCCACTTTTATTGCGCCACCCTGTATTTTTCACCGGAAATACATCTGTCCACGCTCGTTCTTCTACCAAAGAAATGACATTTACTGTTAAAAATAAAGAAATAGTCCCACAGACAAAAAGTGGGCAAAATGTTGGTCGGCGAAATGGCTGTAGACGAAGTGTCATGATACCAAGAATGACGAGACAGGTGACAGGTATTCATCGTGGGAAGAACAAACCTGTATTTATGTATGTATGTATGTATGTGTGTATGTATGTATGTATGAATGAATGCATGTGGTGTGTATATATGCATGCATGGATGAATGTATATATGTATGTATGCATGTATATATTATCTGTGAATGTATTATGTAAGTATGCATGTACCATATGTATGTATGTATAATGCATGTTTCAAGATACTTAACAGTACCTTAAATAATTTTGCTAAATAAATTAATTTAAATTAAATAAGTAAGTTTTGTGTATGTTTTATTTAAAGCATTGTCTGCTGACTACATGAAATCCGGTTCTGGACTCCAGGTTCGTAAAAACAAACGCTGTGTTGTTGTTGAAACTTCATGCGTTGAATTCTTTTATCTAGTTTTCTTATGAATGTTAAAACTCTGGCAATTATTTTCCAAAGCATTCCTGCATATTTCAGAATGCTATGCAGGCACCAGCGTCTTATTAAGAAAGTCCAACGTTGGAGCCATTTCTGCAGGGATCTAAGGCAAGGAAAGGTGTTTTCCACTAGTGTATGGGCTGTTTTTTGAAGCATTTCTATTCACATGCAACGTAGTTTTAGAGTTAATTTCCGAGAAGAAATATCTCTGCAAAAGGTGGAGTAAATCACATAAATGTAAATGTACATGTTTTTACATAGTGCCTGTATGGCCTTGACCCTGCTCATTTTTCAATGAATTGATCGGGTGAGATCCTTCACCACCGCTGTCCGTTTGAATGGGTTCTACGCCATTTAAGGTACCCATGTACAGATCGTGTTGGGCGAAGCGTATCGATAGAATAAGACCACTGTATAAAGGCAATGCAAGCTGTAGGCCAGATAATGGATTATTACATTACGTTTTTGAACTGTGTTATTACATTACCTGCCATTACATTATGTTCTTGTCTGTTGTTTATCCAGACATCCTACGATGCTGCAAATGGATATGGTTAGAAATGTGTTCTTACCAATATGTTTTACGTCAATTTTTATTACGAGTTTTGGAAACATGATGTAAAGGAGGGGTAAAATGGAGCAGGCCAAAAAGGGAGGAGTATAGGGTAGGGTCGTTAGGTAATTGAGGTATATAGGGCAATGCAGGGCAGGTAAGGAGGGATATATTATGGTATGGTATGGTAGGTAGGAGAGGGGTGTAGGGCAAGATATGGAAAACCTGGGTTGAGTTGAGTTAGCTTAATACCACTATCTAATGTCAGATAAGTCAGCAATACGCTACCTAATGTCAGATAATGATAGGCTATTAGTGATTTGTATGATGTTGTAATCACGACTTTACGTAATGGTTTATGCTGGAAAATGCTGTAGAGACATTCTCACTCGTGCATTCCGATTAGTTAGGTTAGGGTAGGTTAGCTTAGGCTATTTATTAGGTGAGTTTACAGCCAGTAGGTTATGTTAGGTTAGGTTGAGTGAAGTATGGTTGGGATAAACTAGTTTAGCAGCGGCTTAGGTGAGGTTCATTTAGGTTAGGCTAGGTTAGGTATTTAGGTGGAGGTATTTTTAGGTTAGGTGTTTAGGTGGAGTTAGTTTACACTGAGTTAGGTAAAAGAAGGTAGATAATGTTAGATTAGGGAAGGTAATTTGAGAAAGGTGATATACGGTACCTTATTTAGTTACCTACCTATGCCTTCTCATTTGTCATTCATATTTGTTGTTCATGTTGGACTGAATACCATGAAGTAATTCTGAACTGGTTAACAATAGAAGAGCTATATAAATCATGTAATGCTATGTTTGCTTATTCCAGGTTCTCGATCTCCGAGTCCAGCGCGCTTCAGTTCGTCGCTGCGAGACCGCTACTGGTCTCCAACGAGAGCTGATCTCATCCAAGCACGGGTGGATCTAGCGCTCCAGCGCAACCGTTCTCTTGAACGCCTGAACCGTTCTCTTGAACGCGTCAACCGCATCAACAGATATCGTTCATACAGAGTAAGGACCATCTGTTCTATTAGATGTTGATGGTTAAGTGATTATTAGATCTTGCTGGCATATCTTATCAATTAGGTATCGTTGGGGTTTCTAATCTATCAGATATTGCTGGGGTATTCAAATCAATTAGACATCAATAAATATCTAAAATGCAGGATAAAGATCTTTTCTAATCTACTGGATATGGCTTGGTATCTAATCTGTTAGATATTACTGGAATATTCAATCAGTTGCATATTGCTGGAGTATCTACGTCATTAATCTGATATTGCCTGGATTATCTAAAGAATTAGACGTTAACAAATATTGTTCGATGATATTATTGCTGCAGGGTACATGTAGTGTCTAACCTGTTATATACTCCTAAGGTATCTAATCCATTAGGTATCAACAGATATTATTGGATCAGTGCCAATAATAGTGGTATTTCCTTTTTGACAAACAACTTTTTTCAGCTCTGGCCGTATTACTACCCGTACTACTATGACACCCTTGATGACCTGGAGTTGGATCTGGAGTTGGCTCGCCGTGGAATTTATATCTAAATCATCGCAGTGGGACGAGAATTCCTCCAGGTTAATAAATCTCTTAGACCTTTGAGTAGTTAAGTACTTTTGTTTAGTAACTTTGCTTAGACAGGAGGAAGAGAGAAGTTTTCGTGATTATTTGTATAAGTATCTGTACCTAGTTTACTTGTGTCTATATTATGAAAGTACAAGATGAAGTACAGAAAATTTGTGACATCTCAATATTTAGCTTAGATAGGTGAAATGAACTGAGAATCTTTTCGTTAAATGACTCCCTTAAGAATCTGTAAATTTTCCGTTTGTTACATTTCTGTAAAATCATTCTTTCAAATCATTGTAAATGTTGTGATATCTCTGTATCTTTAGGGTTTTGAGACACATTTAACAACAGAAAGGAGTCATTCTGCTGTTAATGCTCTTTTAAATATATTTTTATAAATCGCGTAAATTAAGCAGTGCTATTCTGTTTTTCTTCAGAATTATGGATCTTGCCTGCAAATGGAAGAAATTATTACATTTTTGGTGAACGTAGTTTCCCAGGATTCGTATTAACCACAGCGAAGGACATTAGTTTAGTTATACAGATGAAACATGTACATCGTTTTAAATTTTAATTGCTAAGAACAATGCATGTTAATCAAGTATTTTACCGAAACTTTACATTTTTAATACTAGCAACAGACAAGCCTATTTATTTACTTATTTATTGTTGATGTATTTGTTTAGTGTTTTACTACTAGTATTACTGCAATCTGGAAACTTTTTTCAAATGCAATAATTATCGTAAAAGTGCCGCCTGGAGTGTGAAGTGCAACTATTTGATTTGCTAGACTATTAACGCTGATTTTCCTTATTTTGCTGTACGTGTAAATTTTTGGATAACTTGATCTGTGTATCACATGTGCAGCTTTGCACTGCTAATTTATATTATGATGTTTTTGTGCTATTTCTGTGATTTTGTCATGATTTTCATAATTGATTTTCATAATAATGAATTTGTGTAATAAATAGTAGTTACTGCATAATCATTAATTTGGAGGTTACCTTACTACCTGCCATGTAAGCTTTTAAAAGCAAGTGACGTTTTTCTGTTTACAGTGATGTACAAACAGTTTTCTAATATTTTAGGTATTTATTTGTACGTGGTGCTTATTCTGCATTGTGTAAACTTGTCTTGATCAATTTCTGAATCAAATGTATTCAGTTAATCATATTCTTATGGGTGTCATTCTAACGATACATGAGAAATCATGAGATTATGTTGGGCACAGTAGCCGACTAGTTAGAGCGCTCGGCCAGTCATGCAGGTTTGAGCGTTGGTTACTGTGTAGGGACCTTGAGCAAGTCCTTCGCTTGACAATTGCTCAGCATCATCGACTGATTAGATAGAAGCGCTTAATAAATGCAGAAAGAATAATCATTTGTATATTTTTAAATGCCTTGTAATCGTGAACATTCTCTGCATGTAAAACACTTGATTTACTTATAAATAAATGTTTAAACCATGGTGAGGATTTCCTATTTTTATCCTGTGATTGTTTATTACCCTGAGAGACGGATACAAGTAGGCAGAGAACAGGGCTACCCAACAGACAAACAGCAGGAGAGACAATGACAAAATCATAATCCAAGGATTTCCTCAGTGCTCAGAAAAGCTAAGTCATGGAAATCAGCTTATGCAGAGGAGCTCAGACAGACAGGCAGAGCACTGCAAACAGCTAAAAAGTACCCTGACAGACTTGGGCATAAAGACAGAGAGAACTACAGAGACAACTAGAAACAACTAATGAAAGGATACCTGAAACAAGATCCTGGAATGATTGACTGATATACTCAAACACCATGATAGCAATTCTATTTTCAACTCTGCTTCCTACTCAGAATACTAGTATTCAAAACTCATTGCATTTTAAAAGCCAATACCTCAAACATGATACAGTGAAAATTTATTTTTAAACACTTCCAAATTGTTACCAGTTAATCATTGTAATTATTAACTGTTTAAATCTGGAAATTCCAAACTGCAGATGATGCCCACATGCTACCACTGTGTGAAATACGGGTGGTATTCTGTGTTTTGGTTGGTCCTGACCTGAAAGTTTATTTAGGTCACATTGCCTATGAACTAAAATCATTGTCGGCTTGCTTCCTGTGATGAATTTAGCTTCTTTTTCAAGTTCAGTGACAAACTTTTGTCCATCACCGCCAGGGACCGTAATTTTCATTTGATGCCTTGAATGATTTCACTTTTTATCATCCTGAAACGGACTCAGCTTTTTCAACCATGACATCGAGGAACTGGGAGTGTCCTTTCCTGACTCATCCTCCTTCATTTCAGCCAAGAGTTCCTTGGCATAAACTTCTTTAAGAGGTCGTAGATTCTTTAAGCGTCCAGCCTCTTCAATCTCGTTTTGTTTACGTTCTGCTTCGTACAGCGTAAGACCCACCCATTCTGCCTCCTCCTCGGGTATCACAAACTGCTTGTACTTTGCGTAGATTTCGTCCCGTTTTTTCGGGTCATTGGGGTACACCGATTTCCGCACAAGTGCCAGTAACATTTGTCGCTTCAGCGTCATTCCGAGCTTCGACTTCATATCGACTTCGTGCGTCTTCAGGATGTAGTTATCGAACCCGAGTGCCTCATCGATGAGGTCAAGGGTTCGTCGCGTGACCGTTATGTCAAAGTGTTGGTTGAGAATCTCGCTGTAAAACATGCGCCGCATGAGATATGGCTTCCAAATCTTGGCAACTCGCGGTTTCAGTGGATCGTCGTGTTTCTTTTTAAAGCCCGCAACAAATCCCTCACCTCCCCACAATCCTTCGTCTGCTTCCCTTGGGTATATTGTGGGAATTGGGACATTCTGGGTGCGCATCGGAACACCGAACCTGTCAGCAACGTACTTGTGCGGTTCTGGTCGGTAGTGTACGGGCCTGGGTTCTCTCATCCACGTCTCTACGTAGCGCTTCTTGTAGTGCAGAGGAAGACGCGACTTCAGACCCTTGTCCCATGGCCAGAGTCCCCGATGCAGTTTCTGCATGTTTGTCATGAAGTTCACGCTGAGTTTAGCACCGATCTGGACCCCTTTAATCGTTGTCATTTCTAGACGTCTTCAAAAGGCTGAAAACAGAATTAAAAACACATGTTTTTAGAATTTACACAAGCACCACTATTCTGAACCTGTGTGTTACATACTTAGATTCATTGAGCATTCACCTTTTACTGCAAAGCATGAAGGTTTGAGCCCTTCTGAGATGGTCATCAAGTAAGGTGACCTAAAGTAAGTCGTTAAAACACAACTGTTTAGCACCATTGCTTCGTGCCCTATCTTTAGACAGTGACACTATATAAATGAAAATAAAAGAGAACCTTGGTAACATGCATTTGGTGAACAGACTGATAATCCTAATCCCGAGGTTTCTACAGTGCCTAATGAAAGCCACGTCGTGGGGACCAGCTTATTCACAGGCTCTCAGACAAAACAAAATCAATTGGCAACAGAGTTCAACAGTTGCTAATGGCAACATGTGAATGAACATTGCATGACAGAAATTGTTGTAGCACAGTGAACTTAGGCCATATTAAACTCAGTATCACTTGACAGTGTCAGTGCATGAAAATCATTTATTCATTCACCTCCTATTAACTACTGGATCCACATTTTAATGTAAATGTACACGTTTTTATATAGCTACCGTATAGCCTCAACCCTGCTCATTTTTTAACGAATTCATCGGGTGAGATCCTTCGCCGCTGTCCGTTTGAATGGGCGCCACGCCATTTATGGGGTCCGGGCACGGACCGTGCTAGCCAGAGATTCAAATCTTTTAAATATAGCCACGATCGGTATGCGAACCGTAATCTTCGCGCTCAGAGGCGCCTTGACCACCAATGTAGCTATCCAGTTAAGTCTTTTTAATAGTGCAAAGGGCGTGCTTGCTCGTTTAAGCAATACTTCTTGATTAGTGGTTTTGACTTGCTAACTTCAAAATCAAAGTTCACGTTGAGTTAAAGAAAAACATGACTCCGAAAATTCATATTTTACACATGAATAGGGACGTGGTTTTCTTGTATAACATGCCCAATGACCGTTTAGCGGCATGACCTAATCTCTAATATCGCCCACCACTAAACCAAATGCCTAATAACCAGTCAGATTAATAGACAACGATTAGGAGTCTAATAAGCTTCCACCGACGTAGAATGAGTCTTTCAACTGTCGAGAAATTGACGCCAAACCCTTATTCCACCAGAAATGTTCAAAGTTGGTGTATCCTTCGTTTTGCATCAGCTTCTTATTCTTCTTCTTTAATAGGGACCGGAGACCACAGCGGCTTTAAACATTTGCAGGCCAATCACTACTGTAGAAGCTCTGTAATACGTTATAACAATATAATTACAATAAAAACACTAATTCAACTAATAAATACGGTACCGTATATAATATTTTGGGGCGTTATTAGCCTTAAGTCCGGCTAATGGTCTGCGTCTTTTGGGTGGCCATTACAGGAAATTGTATTATGTAATAAACGTAATCTCAGGATCTCTCTAGTGCCCCAAAAACTAAGCCGTTGGAATCAGCTTATTTACAAATGCCCAATAAAATAAAATGGTTTAGGCAGGTATATAGTTAAGTTCGGTTCTAAGTCCAGATCCAAAGGTCAGAAAGGTAGACAGGCAGTGGTGTTTACCTAATGACTGTCGTGCTGAACGAGTTAAACTCCTCATTTGTATCTGATACAAAAAATCTCATGTATGTTTACGTAAATAGGTCTCTGGAAAGTGATACAATCGATACTAATGGTTTACTTATTTAATTGAACTAGAGTACCTTAAAATAGATTTTACAATATTGTAAAATGCGTCTTGACTGCGCGTACCCCGTGTCAATATATTCTCATTGTTGTGTTGTGATACGATTGGGAGCTGCTGTAGGGCGTTAAAGTTTGACATTTTCTTTAGAAATGTTCAATAAAGCGTGAGTTTAAGAAAAATCAAATGCTTCGCAGCTAGATAAAAAGTCTGGTACCGATTAAACAGTAGCACGCTATCTTCCCATTTTCCGTATTGTAAACATTTTCAAGACTTTACGCAAATAAGTTCAAAATATAGCACTGTTTTTTCGGCATTGTGTCGTCTGTACGTGAACTTCGGCCACTGATTTGTTACAAATCATTTATGTCTGTAGGTGTTTTGGCAACTACACTGACCCTTGGATCTTAAACTGGAACCGAATCTGACCCTTCATGCTTATCGATTTTGTTTTTACTGAACGCCTGTGAATAATTTGATTCCCGTAACTTACCTTACTTTGGGCGCTGTAGAAATCTCGAATTTACGATTACTGCTACACGTTCATGCGCCATTGATTTGTTAGCTACCAATGGTAGCTTGTGTATAACTGATCAATGCACGTAACAAATGCTGTTTATATTACAATATTTTAAAACCAGGTTGTCACTAACCATGTTGACTGCATGTTGATTAGACTTCTAGGTAAGACAGTTTTCATAACTGGTGCCAGTCGGGGCATTGGAAAAGCCATTGCACTTCGGTGTGCAAAGGATGGAGCAAATGTTGTCATAGGAGCCAAAACGGCTGAACCCAACAGCAAGCTGCCTGGCACAATCTACACAGCTGCTCAGGAAGGTAAACAAAATCCTAAGAGATAAATAAAACAAATTCAGTGGGACATTAACCAAAATTCTGATTGGAAAGAAACCAAATTCTAAGTAATAGATTTTGTCAACCAAATTCTTTATAATTAACAAATAAAGCAAATTCTAATTAACAGATTAATGAAATTCTAATTAACAAATAAAGCAAATTCTAATTAACAATCAAACCAATTCATAAAGAACTACATACCTATATAAGAAAAACAAGAATGCATTTTAATTTTAGTCAGAAATGTGTTGTTGAACATGTTAGTTACAGAGGCAGGTGGGAAGTGCCTGCCATGTGTGATGGACTTGCGTCACGAGGACCAGATTGCAAGTGCCGTGGATGCAGCGGTTCAGTTGTTTGGTGGCATTGACATTCTTGTGAACAACGCCGCTGCCATTGATCTTTCCGGAACTGAGAACTTATCGACAAAGAAATACCATCTTATGACAGATATTAATACCAAGGGAACTTTTCTTTGGTAACGACTTTTCGATAGTTGCTATATGTAAATTATCAAATGGTCAAGTTCCACCTATGATTCCTTACTGAGTCAATGGACATATGACGTTTAACAAATGCATTACTTACTTAAGAACCAAATACTGGATTGGCTGAATTTCTGATAGATATAATTGTCTCAATGGTTAATTTGAAAAGTTTAAGTCAACAGGACCAGTTTTTGTAAGGGTGGTATCAATTGCAGTCCAAGGGAAAGCATATGTATTTAACTCTGATATGCACCTTTGGTTATGTGCAAAGCAGTTTCATGGCAAACTCTGGTAAATCTTTAGAATCTGTGGAATTAACTACCGCTGGCTTTTCCGGATCCTTCTCTTTTTGCTTGTGTTATTTCGCAAACAAATGAACACTTCTCTTTTTCCAACTACTCACACTTTGAGGTGAATTACTAATCAACCTGATATAAATATGCGATTAGTAATAATGGTAAAATGGATAAGGGAACCAAACCCTTCCTGATTTTGGACTGAGCACCTGTGAATAGGCTGGTCCCAGTGACTTGGTTTTCGTTGGGCTCTGTAGAAATCTCAAGCTTACGATTATGGTAATGTGTGTGCTTGATGGTGGTGGAAAAGGTGAAAAGAGTGAACTTTGTGTTAGAGAAGAATTTCAGTATCTGAAAAGCAGGATTTTATCCACTCTTATAACTTCTGAAGCCCTGTTTTCATAGTGCGCAAGGCATCAGTCGATGGATACTTCTCCTAAGGCCGGTGTAAATTAATGTATTCCATTGGAGACTGTCGGTCTGAATTGGGTAGGTCAGGAAACCAGAAGTCAGGCTACTGTGGGTAAGGCAGTTGGATGAATGGAAGAGTTTTGTTTTAGTGCATGTCTGCTCTAGATGATGGGTTTGGATGTTTTTTCTTCTGCCAGCATCAAATACTGTCTTCCATATCTGAAGAAATCACAGAATCCCCACATCCTAAATATCTGTCCTCCGCTTAATCGGATTGAAAATCGAAAGTACTTTGCCAACGGACTTGGTAAGTACTTACTTATAAAAAACTGACACTGTGGTATCGTGGATGCAAAATAAAATGCACTTACCTTTCCTCCAATTTTTATCATTCATGCTAATCATGGCCAAGTGTGTATTATACTCCCATCTGCAAGGGTGGACAAGTCGGCAAGTGTAACCATATATTGTGTACTTCAGTCAGCTGTTGTCGTTCCTCATCTTGAATGCATCATGGGTCAAGAACTGTGAGTGTGGTGCCAACAGTCAGCTCTGGATGGAACTCCATTGGTTGGGCTGTACGTGCGTGCAAGAGCCTGTCTCTTAGGCTAGCAAGCACAGTACTTAAGAGAGGCTAAAAGGCGCTATATTAAGTGTTTGAATACGCACATATATGTACATAAGTAAAGTACGCCATATCCCAAAAGTGAGACGTAGCAGAGGCACTCATTTCCTTTTCTTTAGGCTCTTGAGCTGGCAATGGATGAATCCCAAGGTCCTGGACACGGGGCCAGTGCATCGTAGGACTTGCCGTTTACTTTCCAGCTTACGCCGGTACCAAACTCTTCTTCTTGGTGACAGAGGCACAGTGTGTGCAAACAACTTGTCCAGGGTCATTACATGGAGTCGAACACACAACCGCATCGTCATTGTTACCGATAGACCACCATGTTGCATACTTACACATATACATACATACATACATATGTACATACATTGTGATGTAAAAACTGCTCTTTCCAGGGTGTTGTAAGTAGAGGCCTCAAAGATACTGGGCATAGTTGATGCTTAATGGCAAAAGATGTTTGCAGCAAAGTGTACTGAGTGCCATGAACTTTTGGTGTTTGTTTAGCATACACCGTTTCAAAGTTTGCAGTGACACTGTACACCTACGGCTTGGCTGAAGAACTGCTGCCTTCATCAGTTGCTGTCAATGCACTTTGGCCAAAAATTCGTAAGATATTCTGTTTTACTTGGTAACAGCACTGATTATTTTCATGACTTCTAAAGGGAAAACTCTTGCCTTTTTTCAAGAGAAATTGTTAAACTCGTCATCCATCATCGCTGCCCATGGCTTGAAGGATTGTAGATGTCCATTGCATAGTTGATTGTTTTCTCCACACATCTCTAGAGGGGGGGGGGGGGGGCACTGCCAGAGTTGGTTATTAAAGAGCACTATAAAAATATATATAAATGCAAGTTCTTCCTCGACTTCAACTATTTTGTTTATAAGTGTTTTTTTAAATTAGTCAGCTGTTATTATTGTTATTATCAATACTGTCATCGGTCAGCTGTTGTTGGTTTTGGTAATTTCAATTTTCTAAGTTGTATATTTTTTTGTTTTAAGCATTTGTGTGAGATAAATTTTTCTACTCAAAATTTGTATTGTAAGAAGATGAGCTAAGACACAGAGTTAAACTTGAGAAAGCTGAGTCAGAAAACTTGAGTTAATGTTGAGTTGAAGTTGAGTTTGAACAGTGGACATTAACTCTTGAGTCCAGTCTAAGAAATTAAGTTACACCAAAAAAATTGAAAAAAGTTGGAGTCAGGAAAAGCTTGGAAAAATACCCAGCGAACATATTTTTCCCAACCGAATGGATTTTTTTGTTTCTAGCCATATGGACGGCAGCCGTGAGGAATCTTCCAGTAGCAAATGATGACTTACGATCAAACTGTCGTAGCGCAGACATCATGGCTGACGCTGCTTACGTCGTGCTAACCAAAGACTCTAAATCTTACACAGGGAACTTTCTATTCGATGAAGATGCGCTTCGTGACGAAGCAGGGATCACAAACTTTGAAAAGTATCGTGCTTCAGAACACAGCAAACTGTAAACCTTTGCTGTCTGGCTGCAGGCCACAGTGGTTGCACTTTGATTACCAGACAAAGAATGTCTGAGTGCATTCTGGCATTTAATTAATTTAAAAGATGTTTGATGAGCAAAATGAGCCGCTGAGTGCGAGTGAGGGTAAGTTTGTATTCGACGCGGTAGCCGATTGTTTTGAGCTGTCACTTTGTAATGCAGAGCATGCTTGTTTGAACCTCCCATGAGACGGTTGGGGTCGTCCATTTAGGACATTCGTAAAGAGGGACAAAGGGTCACCCAGGTGTGGACAATTATTATTTCTGCATTTGTTAAGCATCGCTATCTAGTGACTTGGCAACAACCGATGGCGCTGAGCAGTTGTGAATGCAGGACTTCCTCAAGGTCCCTACGTAGTTCTCGTCTTAGAGGAGGTATGAACCCTTATTCTGTGCATTACAAGCTGAGCGCTCTAACCACTCGGCTGTCATGCCCGACAAGGGGATGCTGTTAAGCCCAATGAGGACATCTGCATCTAAATTTGGTACATAGTTTTTTTAGTTCACCCTGAGTGTTACCTACCAACTGTTTTGAGACGTCAGTCAGTTTATACTGCCTTGGGTGTAATTTGAGCCTCTGCTGGGTGTGGCATTATCGCAGTACCCAACCCCATATCATGGTTACCTCTGCAAAATCAGCTGAATGGCCTGGTCCTGGTACTGGGCTGGGATGCTGACATCTACTAAGGGGACGACGGAGGATAATGCCAAATGCAGACGAAGGAAGGAGGGTCCAAACTGGGTCATTTTTGTAGATATCCTTTATGGACAAGCCCTTTCTGTGTAAGGAACTAGATCAAGTCTCTTGCTCACAGCTGTTCAGCGCTCAGTTGAGCGCTGTGTCATTAAATAGTGGTGCTTAATAAATACAGAGATAATA
The DNA here is from genome assembly GCA_964023275.1 of Norana najaformis. NCBI lineage: Eukaryota > Metazoa > Annelida > Clitellata > Crassiclitellata > Hormogastridae > Norana > Norana najaformis. The sequence goes on from OZ029921.1 coordinate 23,720,919, forward strand.
TGTATTGAGTAAGGAAATAAATGATAAATTGTTTTACAAGTAAGTGGAAGAAAATTCAAACAATGCAGAATTAATAGTCCGTTCCTATATGTGCTTCAAAATTGAAACAATTTAGTGTACAAGTTACAAATCATGTGATGTAAAATCGAAAAACTGTTCAAAATACCAGCGATTGCTTCACATAGCATAAAAATGGGTATGAGTAATAGAATAAAATACAGTTTTCTTATTATCAAAACATTCAAGCTTTTCAAAGTAGAAGCCAACATATTTTCTCCAAGAAGGACGCTTTAAAAAGGAAGCCTCGGCTATCAAGATCACTTAGTGGCCAATACACTATCCACGAAGATCTTCAAGTACTTGGAAGATCTTTGCTGTCTTTTAACTGTGAACTGGTAAAGAAAAGTCACCGGCAATTTCCTGATTGCTTAGCATAAGTTTTTAATTTGCAAGTTAAACCGACTCAGCGACTTAACTTTTGTAGTGGCGCACAAGATGATTTTTTCTTGGGTGCAATTTTTGTGTAACTTGCAAATGACAATAAGTTAATTATCTGTAAAAAGTAAATATTCTTTATCCCAATAGCTATTTATGTAGAAACCGGTATCAGCAACTTCAAAGACTTTACAATCATTCTTGATTTTGAGTTGAGCGTTGAATCAAATTGGCAATCATGATTCTAAATTAAACTCAAAGCTTTGCAGGTCTTGTTATAATAAAAAGAACTTTCTGTGAAGCTCACTGCAAAAATTTGCCTACTTGGACAGCGTTAATCAATTTTCATATTTCAGCTTATTTCGAGGCTGCATTGAGTTCTTCAGAAGGTATCTGTCACCGGTATGGGATCGAAGCTTATGAGCCACACCTTATGCCTTCATTTTGTATACACCTTTGTTGACAAACTTGTTGAAGGCGTGGCTCTTGGGTTGCAGGATTTTTGGTTGAAGCACCATTGACAACGGGTTGCGGGTTCGACTCCTTGTAACGACCCTGGGCAAGTTGTTTGCACACAGGTGCTTCTGTCACCAAGCATACTTTGGTACCTGCGTAAGCTGGGAAGCAAACGGCATGTCCTGCGATGCACTGGCTCCATGTCCAGGACTGGCATTCGTCCATTGCCAGCTCAAAGGCGTCAAGAAAAGGAAATGAGCGAAGGAAATGAGAGCCTCCTCTGCGACTAACTTGTGGAATATGGGATACTTTCATTTACAAAACCAAGCGCTGGGATTCGAACTGCGGACAGAGGCGAGAGAACGTCCCGTTACCAATCAGCCACCGCCTTCTGTGTTCTCGGCATCTATCGTAGATGAGTCTCGTAGAATTGTGCGATGTCTTGGATTGCGATCGATTTCTTTCTTCTGCCAATGAGTTATTAAACGGAAAGACACAGACGGAAACAAATATTCAAACAGAAAGACAGTGAGACAGACTGACAGTACTGTATAGCAGAGAACCAGCGTCTACTTTCCCGCGCTTCTGATTGAGATTTCCGCTTCCCGTTTGAAATTTACAAACTGCGCGCAGCAGCAAATAGACTAGGCTTGGTTGAAGTGGATTTTTAAAAACTTTGGAAGAATGGAAGAAAGCGGCTAAATTTCTTGGGACTCTAGAGACGGAAACGCGTAGAAAGTCCAGTAGACGATGTTGAATAGGACAAAGGCAAGAGGAAAGCTTTTCCGCGATAGTTTGTCGATGTGTCGAGCCTGGAGTTTTCCGTCAACTTCCGAAGGCGGGGGAAGAACGGGTGGATCTCTTCGCTCCCCAGCAGGACCGTTTGGAACTACCTGAAATCAGACAACATAGAGGGTCAAACTCATGAGGTGCAAGGCTAGAAGGTTATGAAGGGCAGGGCTTCAGCGCGGTTTTGAGAGTGGGTGGCGGGGTCAATACGGAAGATTGTACTGTATGGCGCCAAACATTTCGCCAAAAATTGAATTTATTTTTATTTTTAAAGCACGTATTACGCGTGAAATGTCCGAGTCGTGTTAAATTTGGTTAAATTTAGACATTTTTTCGATTTTTACATTTTGATGCCGATTCGCATACGTACTTTGGCTATATTTCAGAGATTTGAATCTCGGACTATCACTTTCCATACATGGGAACCTTAAATGACGTGGCACCCATTCAAACCGGCAGCGGCGGTGAAAGATCTCACCCGGTAAAACGGTCGCTATGGAAAACCATGTAGGCCTACATTACATTTACAGTGCATGAAACGCGCAGCTTATTTTATACACCTTTAATACGCGGTCGTTGTAAGCTAAAATTTCGGGCAACCGCATAAGTTTACGCTCTTGACATTACGTTCTTCACTTATTGGCTTTGTTTCTGACTTCCTCAGATTTTCAAGATCTTCTGTGTAGTATTAAAACTTATGTGCTGAATATCCAGGTTTTTAGTAATTTTTTTTGTTTATCAGGAACATTTGACAGACTTTTTCTAGACAAACCGTTGTCCAAATCATTTTGAGAGACATCTTAGCGGCGTGCTCCAGAAACTAATTGCTTTTAAGTCTTTCTGGTACTGTGGAAAGACTACATACATATTATTCACATGACACACACACACACACGCACACACACACACACACAAACGGTAAAACTCGTTGCCACTCTTGACACCCCAAACCTAGCCTTTGGCAGGGCCGTCTTATCCATTAGGCACAGTCGGCACTGTGCTTAGGGCCAACGAACTTTATAAGGGCCTACGAAAGTCAAACACGAGATGTTGAAAAGAATAAATTTATTGATTGACCCGAAAATAGAAAAAGGAAATACAAATTTAATAACTTTAATGTTTGTATACTGAAACAGTTTAAGTTGTGCTACATTATGTTAACTTTGCAGCTCTTTGTATTAGCAAAATCACATGTAGTGTCCTCAAATGTCGTTTCCCGCATTAAGTCGTTTTCAATGTGTTTAGCTCTAATGCAGAATTGGCAGTTGGGGCCTACGAATGCGTGAGTGCCCAGGGCCTACGACGACCTTAAACCGGCCCTGCAGGCCTTTGGTGGTTCACGCATAGTTTTTTCGTTCCGTTGTCTCATACATAAGTAAATGCATACATGCATACATTTACTGATATATTTACACACAAATACATACACTAGATATATAGTATGGCTTGCACCTTCATTTCTGGAATGTGTCTACGTGTAAATCACTACGGCACAGTATTAGCGAAGACGATGGATGTAGGCCTAGATACCAGCAGCCAAATCCGACTAATAATGCATTAGTTTACGATTCCTCGCGCGTGATCAAAGCTCAGCTAATCAGCAATTTTTGGCAGAAGGTCTTGGCTTGAAATGTCTGGCATGCACCGTGTATTTTAGCATATATTTATATGCATGGGACTTATCTACGCGCCCGACTTATATACTGTATATCGATGATATATGGGTGATTTTCGAAGGGGTAGTTGGTTGACTAGATTGGAGAAGCGATGGGGGATTTGTTCCCAATTAACTGCGATATGCTGAATGTCTTTTGGAAGACGCTGGAGACGAAGAGTGCGTGGAGAATATCGTGTATGCACCACGGATGATTTTGGAGCCAGTGGGCCTAAGACCGTAAGGCTACACGAGGAAGCCTATATAAAGGGTGATGTGAGGATGTCACGCATTAGGATCGCGTGAACGCAACACTAATTAGCACCATTGTGATGTTTACTGATTGCTGTTTGCGGTGATTTATACTGCTAGGACTTGTATGGTCTGTCTGTCTGCCTGCCTGTCTGTCTGTCTGTATGTCTGTGTCCGTCTGTCTGTATGTCTGTCTGTCTGTCCATCCATCCGCCTATACGTCTGTCTATCCGTCCGTCCGTCCGTCCGTCTGTCTGTCTGTCCTTCTGTCCGTCCGTCTGTCTGTCTGTCTGCTTGTCTTTCCGTCTCTCTCTGTGTTTAGCTGCAAATATGCAGCAAAATGGCGTTAAATAAGTCCTTCCGTCTGTCTGTCCGTCCGTCCATCTGTCTGTATGTCTGTCTGTTTGTATCTATGTCTGTCTGTTTGCCTGTATGTCTGTCCGTCCGTCCGTCTGTCTGTCTCTGTTTCAACGCCGTTTCGCAGTCAATTCAAATATCAGTCGTTATTTCACACCTGATCATACATCATTGCCGTTACCCCTTCACAATCGCCGTTGCCGATCTAAGAACGTCTAACCTGTCCTTTGAGGTTGCAGTTGGTAGTCGCGTTGTCCTGCTTCTTCTTCTGTTGCCCGGTTGTCACCTGCAGCTGTTGTCTAAACGCCCTTCTGACGCCCCCCGTCTGCTGCCGACCACCTGTTAGGGGCGGCTTGCGCGAGAGGACGTTAACGACGGCGTATTCGATGAGGGAGGCGAAGACGAAGACGAGGCAGATGATCATCCAGACATCGATGGCTTTGATGTAGGAGACCCTGGGAAGAGAGGACCTGGCGCCGGCGCTCATTGTGGTCGTCGTGAGGACGGTCAGAAGGCCGATGGAGACCCGGGCGGGTGAGGCGTCGACGTTGATCCAGAAGGAGACCCAGGACAGGATGACGATGAGGATGCTTGGGACGTAGACCTGGATGAGGAAGAAACCGATGTCGCGACGCAGCACGAACTGGATTTCCAGACAAGGAAAGGCCCCTGTGTACGGACAGAGAATGTTTACATAGATGCACGTGTGTTTATAATCATCAGTTCTGTCTGTCTGTGTCTGTCTTTCTCTCGGTCTGTCTGTCTGTCTATCTGTATGTCTCTGTCTGTCTGTCTGTCTGTCTCTGACTCTCTCTCTGTTTCCGTATGTCTCTGTCTGTCTGTCTGTCTGTCTCTGACTCTCTCTCTGTTTCCGTCAGTCCGTCCACTTATCTCAAAACACGGATTTGATGATGATGATGATGATGATGATAATGATTATTATTATTATTATTACCATGATCATGATCATGGTGGTGACCATGATCGTGATCATGATGATGATGACCATGATCATGTTGATGACGATCATGATGATGGTGATAATAGTGATCATGTTGATGAAGTGCGCGTTGAGTCTACAGTCGTTGAGTCAAGCTGCATTTTCTTCTTTCCTATTCATTTTACAAATCGCTCTTGTATACTTAACAGTTTAGCAAATTAACAAAACAAGCAATAAATACAATCTTAAACAAAACTAAGTTAATTAACAATTAAAACAAAAGGAATGACTGATAGATAGAAACAAGAAGCAGATGACGGAAAGAAAAACCGGCTGTGTAGTTTTGAGAGCAGTCGTAGAGCGTCGTCTTTTCGAGGGTGAACTGAGGCAGCTGAAGACCTTGATCGATGTCGACTGGAGTTGGCAACCACGAGAAGTAGACGATGTCCATCGTGTAGCCAACTGCGCCACACACAGTAATCGTAATCGTAAACGAGAGATTTCTAAAGCGCTGCTCAAAAGCTAAGCGCAGGGCACCAGCTTATTCACGAGCGCTGCGTCAAGTCAGTGGAGTTATCCAAAGATGCCATGTCAAGAACCAAGTCCAGTTTCCAGAAGACCAGAGACAGAAAGGGGAGAGGAGCTGTTAGGGTGGGTTGTGTTTGAGCTGAGTTACTATCATCATCATCATCACCATCATCATCATCATCTTTTTATTATTATTAATAGTATTATTATTATTTATTTATTTTTATTATTGTTGTTGTTGTTATTATCGTTATTAATATCACAGTTATCTACTTACAGCTTTCGAACATCATTGGACATGACTGTGTGTCGAGCGGATATTTCTGCAAATTCATTGGACACGAAAGCGTCGCTGATATTCTATGCACATTAAGAAGTATTATCTCTTAATTAATACAGTGTTTCGCTTTTCGATTTATACATTCAAATTGGCTGTATAATTGATTGACTAGTTATTTGGATGTATGTATGAGTACGCATGTATGTATGTATGTATGGATGGATGGATGGATGGATTGACGGACGGACGGACGGACGGACGGACGGACGGATGGATGGATGGATGTTTTTGCGTATACATATGCATGTGTGTGTAGGTAGGCATGCATGTTTGTACGTATGGAAGTATATGTGAATGTATACATGTCTGTGTGTATGTGAGCCTATGTATGTATGTGTGCATGTTGTGTATATATGTACGTAGGTATATATGTATGTATGTGTATATATATGTATGTATGCATGTATGTATATGTATGTCTGCATGTATGTATGTATGTATGTATGTATGTGTGGTATGTATGTGGGCATGTATGTGTCTAGAGACTGACGATAGCACCTTATACTCCCATAAAAAGGCGCTGATTTGATGGATCGATGGTTGTTTGTTAGATTTAATTAATGGTCCTCCGTCTTTTATCGATCTGTTTTCATTAGTTTTATTTCGTTGAGTTGACTGATGGACTCCCTGACTCGTCATTAAGGAATAACTAATTAACGACTTCATCTGACCTCAGTGACCTCTTCCTCATTTTCCCCTTGATCCCTCATCCAAAAAAGACCTTAAAGGGACATTCCACCCTCTCCTTTATGAAAGCCTCTGTGCGTGTTAATCAGCTGAAGGCTATGGAGGCCCCTAAACCCATCAGAACGAAGCGCTTTAGGACTGTTAAGCAGCTTTAAACGTCAGCGATGGATGGATAGAAAGAGGAAGCAGAGTGGAGATGCACGGTTAGGGGCTGTGCTCAGCGATTAAGCGCTGCATATCAGAAGCGAGTCAGCTGCTTTAAGCGCTTGATGCTTTCGCTTAAATCGCTGTAACATGACGTCAAACTGATTCTCGGTTAAGTTACAGTTGAATGACAGCTTTTGAAAGGTTCCCTAAAAGGCGCTATATAAATGATGTGATACATACATTACGGTTGAATGACAGCTTTTGAAAGGTTCCCTAAAAGGCGCTATATAAATGATGTGATACATATATGCATACCACGTGTACATGTCAGTCTAGTACTGTTAATTGTTAATGAATTAAATACTTTGCAATAGTCACTGCTGTGATTATGACAATTGGATTAAGTCAAAAGTGTCGCAGCTATGACTGCAAAAACAGCGGACAATGATCGACTAGTGACAGTTGCTATTGGAATGATAACAAGAGAAAATGATGAATTATTTAATCTGTTTTTGCCTCAGCAGCCCATAGCACCTGTGTCCTCACCGGATGATTTATCCAGGTGCGTTGGTCTTTTAGTGCGGGAGCCGCACAAACAAACATCTGTTGCCCTTAGCGGGGACGAAACGGACAGGTGACGAGGAATAGGCATCCAGGTAAACAAAGAAGGAAATTGGCTGGAGAAGTATGAAGAACGACGAAGGAAGGTAGCTTTATCGATCATCAGGCAACGACAGGACATGGACAGATAAATAGACAGATAAATGGACAGATAGGGCAGGCAAACAAGCAAGCTGAAAAGGGACGGAAAGGTGGATGGACGAACCTACAGAAAGAGGGATAGAAAGATAGACAAATACGCAGAGACTGACAGACGGACGAACGGACAGTAGGACAGACAGACAAACATACAGACAGACAGACAGATAGTTACGCAAAGAGACTGACTGACTGACAGACTCAAAGGCAGAGGGACTGACAGACACAGACAGACAGACAGACAGACAGACAGACAGATAGTTACACAAAGAATGACTGACAGACTCACAGGCAGAAAGACGGACTGACGGAGAGACAGACAGGCAGACAGACAGACACCTCTTCATCAGCCGACCAAAAGAATCTATCTTACAGGTAACTATCCTCATCTGAAGTCGAAAACAGAGTTGGCAAAAATAACTAGAGCACTGGGCGAGTCAACAAACAGTTATATGGTGCATTCATCATCATGATCCATGGGCCGAGAGCTCGTGGTTGTCCACTGCATGCATTGTCACTTGTCTCCACAGTTCCCGATCCTGTGCTGTTCTTATCAAGGCGTGCAAGTCTTGCTTACACCAATCCCTTGTATGGTGCATTCAGGTAGGCCTATATGAGGCAGGCAGGTAAGAAGGCTGACAGGTCTGGCCTACGATAACAGACACGTAGGCAAACAGGTAGACCGATAGCGCGACAGGTACGGGTAATTCACAGGTAAGCTGACTGAATGAACTTTTCGAGCCTCTGCGATGCTCATTAGGAAGTAGGCCTAAATAGTGTATTGTATTGTATTATATTGTATTGTATTATATTGTATTGTATTATATTGTATTGTATTATATTGTATTATATTGTATTGTATTGCATTGCATTGTATTGTATTAAACTGTATGAAGACCTTACTCAAGGTTCTTCTACTCGAACTTTGACCCTGCGCTTTAAGCACGAAATTAATAAGTAAGTAGATCAGCGTGACTTACTTAGTGACATACCAGAGCATCCCGTTTCTACTCAGCCGCAGCATCCGGTTGCTGACGGTGACCTCGTGGAACGTGGCTGCCTTTTCGTTCCGGAAGAAGGTATCCGGGACCCAGATCTCGTTCCAGCTGCCCTCGCCCATGCGCAGGAGTTCGAGGCGGGTGGGGTATCGATCGAAAGCCAGACGATGATCGAACCATGATTGGCGCAGGTACATGCTCACCGAATAGTCCTAGAGAGATCGATCAGCCGATCAGCAAGAAAGATCAGCGACAGATCAAAATAGCTGATGATAATGATGGTGATGATGATGATTATGATGATGCTGGTTGTGGTGATGATGATGATGGTGGTGGTTGTGGTGATGATGATGATGATGATGGTGGTGGTGATGATGATGATGATGATGATGGTGATGATGATGATGATGATGATGGTGGTGGTGATGATGATGATGATAATGATGATGATGATGATGACGACGATGATGATGATGGTGGTGGTGGTGATGATGATGGTGATTATGATGATGATGATGATGACGATGATGACGATGATGGTGGTGATGATGATGGTGATTATGATGATGATGGTGGTGATGATGATGGTGGTGGTGATGATGATGATGATGATGGTGGTCGTGGTGCTGCGGCTGCCGCTGCTGCTGATAATGATGCAGGTGACGACCACGATAATGATGATGATAGTGGTGGTGACGATGATGGTGATGATGATGGTTACGACGACGATGATAAAAGCGATGATGGTGGCGATGATAACAATGATGATCACTTTAAGGATTGTCAGGACCAAGAGGTGGACGGGTCCCACTTACTTTCGTAATTGATTATATATGGGGCAGGACGACAGTCTAAAGAGAGTCGAAGTTACGGCGGTATGAAGAGACTGTTTCAAAAGACACGAGGAGAGAAGAAACTTACGAAATTTTATTTACGACTTGTTTACGAACTTTGACTTAGCGACAACGGTGACCACGATAAAGAAGAAACACACAGACAGACAGACAGACAGACAGACAGACAGACAGACAGACAGATCAAGAGACAGAGAGATAGAGATGGAGTAAAAGACAGAAAGAGACAGACAAACAGAGACGGAGATAGATACAGAAGCATAGACATAAACAGACATCACAGACTGAAATCACAGACAGTCAGACAGACAGACAGTCAGACAGACAGACAGATAGACAGACAGAATCAACAACTACAAGTTATAAATGCTGTTGTTCATGATTATCATGATTATGATGACAGCAACGACGAAGATGATAATGACAAAAACAACGACACCGATGACGTCATGACAGCATCACTTTGTTTTCGTGACAATTTCCTCAGTCGTTTCCATCCGCCCAAAGTAGTCGAATAAATTTATTTAGCGCCGGCATCGGCCGATGAAAGCCGAGTTGGAGCAGAAGAAGAAGAAGAGGAGAGGATGATTAGCCGGGGATAATTAATTAAGTCGTCTGCGGTTAATTGGATAATGACCATCGTCTGCTCGTTAATGGAGTAGAAGCTGTTGACGTAGATACCGAGTTTCACTTCCGTCGGATGTTCTGTGTAAAGAACGCAAACAAGAACATCGATCAATCAGCGTCCGTTGAGGGGAGCAACAGTTGTCCCAGGTCAGATCGACTAGATCGAAAACAAAGTGATTCGAAGGATGCAAATAAGGGACAGACAGACAGACACACACACAGACACACAGACAGACAGAGATATCAAGAGACAGGGAGATACAGACGGAGCAAAAGACAGACAGAGACAGACAGACAGACAGATAGGCAGGCAGATAGCAGACAGACAGAGAGGCAGGCAGAGCCAGAGGCAAAGACACAGACAAACAGAAACAAAGGCAGATATAGAGATAGAGACAGAGATAGGCATCAGGCCGACACAAACAGACGCAGAGAGAGAAAACGAAAGGGACAGAGAGTTAGTCAGATACACATACACCCACACAGAGAAGCAAACATAAAGAGGCAAAGAAACAGACAGACACATAGGCACAGAAGAAAAAAGAGATAAAGGTTCTCGAGACAGACATGCACAGGCAGAGGTATAAAGGCATAGACATAATAACGGGCAGACAGAAAGACACAGACAGACATGCAGACAGACAGATAGACAGACAGACACGGCCGCAATGAACTCTGTCCTCCTCTGACCTCCCTAGGACCATGAAAACAGGAGATTCAGTTTTCATCAGTTCTGCATAATCGCCACGATCGATTCATTCAAATGACGTCACATTCGATAGCCGTATTGATAAGGCGACGGTTGCTATGGCAATGGCTTCAATAATAATTATTCCAAGGTTGCTATGGCGTTGGCTGGAATAATAATTATTCCAACGATAGAACGAAAAAACATTGTGATTAGGCCGTTAGGCTGTCAAGCGGTTTCGTTTCCATGGTGAATACTACTACAATCAACTTTCTGTTGAAAACAAAAAATCCCACATCTTCAAGAGATCCTCTCTCTCTCTCTCTCTCTCTCTCTCTCTCTCTCTCTCTCTCTCTCTCTCTCTCTTTCTGTCTCTCTTTTTCTGTCTCTCTCTTTCTGTGTCTGTCTGTCTCTCTGTCTCTCATTCCTTACTCTTTATTTCTTTCTATTTCTCTCTATTTCTACCTCTCTCCCCCTCTCTCTCTTACGACTTACTCTATTTCTTTATTTCTCTATTTCTCTATTCTCTCTCGCTCTCTCTGTCTCGCTCTCTCTGTCTCACTCTCTCTCTCGCTCCTCGCTCTCACTCTCACTCTATTTCTCTATTTCTCTCTCTCTGATGGAGCTCCTTAAATATTAATTAATCAATCAATTAATTAATGCCTGATTGCCTGGGACGGACCCTTGATCTTAATTGCAAGACTGTCGGAGCCTGTTTCAGCAATCCTGTCAACCACTCAGCCCTGGAAGATTGTTCGTAGTGTCCGCCTCATTCTGGAGACTGGCTCACAACGAGGCTTTCCATGTGACACTGTGGCAGTGTCCTTCAGCTTTTGAACATACGTGCGCCGCCCCAGTGCCAATGACAGACAGACAGACAGACAGACAGACAGACAGACAGACAGACAGACAGACAGACAGACAGACAGACAGACTGTTATGCAAAAATGCAAGTTGACGTTTCAGCCATGAACGAAGTCATCTGGAGACCTTTTCAACATCCCTAGATGTAAGGATGCCGGTTCGCATCCCGACAGTGGCTCTATTTCAGAGATTCAAATCTCGGGCTAGCACGGTCCGTACACGGGGGCCTTAAATAAAGTGGCGCCCATTCAAACGGGCAGCGGTGGTGAAGGATCTCACTTAGAAAAATTCATTGAAATATAAGCAGGATTGAGACCGTACGGTCGCTAGAGAAAAACATGTACGTTTACGATCACATTTTACAAATATTAGGTTTTGCTTAGACACCTGTAATTCATATTTTACCACTGCCTTGTTTGGGGGTAGTGCCAGTCCCAAGCCTGGATAAAGGGGGAGGGCGACGGCAACGGCCTTTGATGCCATAAGCTGTCGTTAAACTGAGGAACTATTGTAAATTTCGAGCTAGCACGGTCCATATAAGAGGAATTTAGTGGCGTGGAGTCCATTCAAACGGGCAACGGTGGTGAAGGATCTCACCCGATAAGTTCATTGAAAAGTGTGTAGGGTCGAGGCCATATAGTCGCTATATAAAACCGTGTACATTTACATTTACATTTAAAAGTCATCTGGCCTTCTTCGTAATGATGGAAAACGACCGGATGGAGCAACGCTGGTACCGTGGTCGTCTGGCAAATATCTTGCATGGGATGTCACAAATGTCCACGCTGGTGCCTTGTCATACATTCATCTGACATCAACGTCACCAGGAGGCGCAGCTGAACAAACTGCCGTTCGTAAACAACGCAAAATATTCCTGTCTCCCTCCATCGCACGGCTTTGTTCCAAATGCATTTGAGACACTGGGACCAATCAAACTGACAGGCGTTGAGCTTATTTTTAACTGGGTCTCCCACTAAATGCTATTTCTGGACATCGTAATCGTAATCGTAATCTAGAGATTTCTACAGCGCCCGACGAAAGCTAAGTCGCGGAAACCAGCTTATTCACAGGCGCTCAGTCAAAACAAAATCGATAGGCAAGGTGGGTTCGGTTCCAGGTCAAGATCCAAGAGTAAGGCAGGCAGGCAGGCAGGCAGGCAGGCAGGCAGGCAGGCAGGCAGGCAGGCAGGCAGGCAGGCAGGCAGGCAGGCAGGCAGGCAGGCAGCTAAGGTGGGTGGTGTTTGGAATTGGATCTGCAAGATAGATAAGGGGAAGAAGAGGAATCAGGATAGGATGTGCGAAACAGAAGTGTTTTCCATTTTGAGTGGAAGACCTGAGGAGAGATTGCCAGAGGTGAAGTGATGGTGATTTCATAAGATGGATCAGAGAATTGTCGTAATTCTGGTGGGGATTTATTCAAGAGGAGACGGCCCATCTTTCACAGCGCCTTCAGTTTGCACACGAGGGGTATAAAGCCCTTGCTTTTACTGGCGCGTTCACAGAACTCAGCTGGGACGAGGACTGTTAGCTCCGCATGAGTTTCTTGCTCCTATGCTCAGTTTTGTTCCTGAGGGATTAATCGTAATCGTAAACTCCATTTTCTAAACCTCTATTTAAAAGCTAAGCGTAGTGCACCAGCTTATTCACGAGCGCTGCGTCAAGTCAATGGGATTGTCCGAAGATGCTCTGTCAAGAGCTAAGTCCGGTTGCCAGAAGACTAGAGAGAGAGAGAGAAATAGAGAGAGAGAGAGAGAGAGAGACAGACAGACAGACAGACAGACAGACAGACAGACATACAGACAGACAGACAGACATACAGACAGACAGACAGAGACAGAGGAAGAGACAGAGACAAAGACAGACAGACAGACAGAGACAGACAGAGAGGGAAAAGGGATTCCATGTACATCTGGCAAAAATAATAGAACAGTAAGTAGTAATGGTAACATATGCTGCATTATTTTGTCATTAAGTCAGAACTGTGTTACTCTAAACGTAAAGCCTAGCCTGGTAAATAAGTAAATAGACGAAGTAAATGAGTAAGTAGACGAAGTAAATAAGTAAATAGACGAAGTAAATGAGTAAGTAGACGAAGTAAATAAGTAAATAGACGAAGTAAATGAGTAAGTAGACGAAGTAAATGAGTAAGTAGACGAAGTAAATAAGTAAGTAGACGAAGTAAATGAGTAAGTAGACGAAGTAAATGAGTAAGTAGACGAAATAAATGAGTAAGTAGACGAAGTAAATGAGTAAGCAGGTACCTTGTGAAGGCGGTTCGTTTTTGTTGTAGAAATGTTTCAGTTTATTCACGATTTCCGTTACACTGAAGACAAAGGAATGCAGCATGTATAGTGGTTTTTATAAGGTAAGGTAAGGTAAGGTAAGGTAAGGTAAGGTAAGGTAAGGTAAGGTAAGGTAAGGTAAGGTAAGGGAAGGTAAGGTAAGGTAAGGTAAGGTAAGGTAAGGTAAGGTAAGGTAAGGTAAGGTAAGGTAAGGTAAGGTATGGTAATTCAGTGGCTCGTTTACTCGATTAGTTTGATTGACGGGCCCTTGCTTAAAAACAAGTGTATCAGGGCCTAACTTTACCTCTTTACCTTTTATGCCGCCAGCTGTCTGTCTGTTTCTGTCTCTGCCTCTATCTCTGTCTCTGTCTCTGTGTCTGCCTCTATCTGTGTTTTTGCCTGTGTCTCTCTTATGTCTCTGCCTTTGTCTGCCTTTACCTGCCTTTGTCTGCCTTTGTTTGCCTTTGTCTGTGTGCCTGTGTGTCTGTGTCTTTCTGTCTGTGTGTCTGTCTGTGTGTGTGCATGTCTGTTTGTCTGTTTGTCTGTCTGTGTCTGTCTGTCTGTCTGTGAACCGCTTGATCTCAAGAGTAAATAATTCACATAGGCTGTTGCCAGATGGCGCAACAGAATTTGGGAAATAAACGCTAGAATGTCTCCCCTTACATTCAGCTTCTGTCATAGACTGACGGAGATCTTGACTGGCTTCCAGTTCGAAGTCCGTCAAGTTTATATTACCATAAATTCCTCTGTGTAAACTATGCCACCAGGAACTGGAACCTTTGTTGTTCCGTAAGATGTATGGATTTAGGGTCAAAGTACTCGAAGTAGGAGAGACAATAGTAGTTGTAGTAGTAGCAGTAGTAGTGGTAGTAGTAGTAGTAGTAGTAATGGTAGTTACAAAAATGGTAGTAGTAGTAGTAGTAGTAGTAGTAGTAGTAGTAGCAGCAGCAGCAACAGTAATGATGATGATGATGATGATGATAATAATAATAATAATAATAAGATGATGACGACGACGACGACGACGACGAAGACGGACGGACGGACGGACGGACATTTGAAGAGAGGAAGAGGGGCAGATTGAAAGACGGAGAGATGGAAGGAAGACCGACGGAACATCCAATCCACACAGGACGTCCATTGTGGGAACTCTATCTACTCTTAAAAATCGGACACCATTTCAAGTGTCTAGAACGTGTGAGAACATGCAGTACGATAGTTTACCAGAGATTCATGTCTGCCTTCCACGTTACTGCCTGGCTACAGACAACGACAATACAGGACACTAAAAAGAACCATATTGGTGTCTGGATCAACCAGACATCCTATACAGAACTACATTGGTGTCTCGATCAACCAGACATCCTATACAGGACCACATTGTTTGAGACCACCAGACATCCTATACAGAACCATATTGGTGATTGGATTAAACAGACATCCTATACAGAACCACATTGGTGTCTGGATCAACCAGACAGAACCACATTGGTGTTTGGATCAACCAGACATCGTTTACAGAACCACATTAGTGTTTCCATCAACCAGACATCATACACAGAACCACTCTGGTGTCTCGATCAACCAGACACAGATTTAAGAGTGCATCGGGTGTATTGGCCGTGGTGGCTACTTTCGGATTTACAGGATATCCTTTCCAGCACCTGAAGGACCTAAAATGGCGGATTCTTTTGTCATCGAGCGCCGCTTTATGAAGGTTCGATGGGTGAAACTGAATCTAATTTCCACCAGTTATTTTGAGAAGACAAACATTTAGTCAAATCTTGTATTGCATACAAACGCATTTGTGCAGACTCACTCGAAAGCATGTGCATAAATAAATAAAAGGCGCTATATAAATGTTAAAAACTGCGTCATTGATAGCGAGCTGCTCAAAACGCGCTATATAAATATTCATTTTCGAAATACTTGTAATAAATACATAAGATATATGTATATGTATACAGATGCCTGAATGTATGTATGCAAAGTATATATGCATGTACCTGTATGTATGGTTGCATACACACGAATGAATGTTTGTATGCATGCATGTATGTATGCAGGTATGTATGTATGTATGTATGTATGTATGTATGTATGTACGTGTATGCTTGTATGTATGTATGTATGTATGTATGTACGTGTATGCTTGTATGTATGTATGTATGTATGTATGTATGTATGTATGCATATTTGTATGTATGTATGTATGGATGGATGTATGCTTGTATGTATGTATGTATGCATGTCTGTATGCATGTGTGTATGTATGTATTTATGTATGTATGTATTTATTTATGTATGCATGCATGTATTACTGCATCGACATGATAAACTCACCTCAGTTGGCTGAACGAGAACCGAACGGAATGCAGCATGAAACAAATAAGTAAGTAGATTTCATTGGGGAAACTTGTACGCAACATCAAAGTAACAGAAGCACATTTGAATTCCTGCGCTTGTGCATATCTTAACGTTCATGATACTAATGTGCAAGAATTTGACTACGTGACTGCGTGACTACGTGACAACGTGACTACGCGACTACGTGACTACACGACTACGTGAGTACTTATCTCGTTATCACCCAACGTAAACTGAAAGCGGCTGTAGCTGTGTTGGAGATGTGCCGCAACGTCATGAGGTATTTATATAGCTCACTAGTGGACTGGCGCTACAGAAATGCCGTCTGTGTGTGCAAATGTATCGCTATGCCACGTCACATAATGTAACGCCATACTATGTTATGTAATGCAACGCCATGTTACGTTATGTAATATAACGTCATGTTACGTTATGTAATGCAACGCCATATTACATTATGTAATATAACGCAATGTTACATCATGCAATTTAACGCAATGCTATGTTATGTAATGTAACGTTGTGTTACGTTATGCTATGAACAATACTAAAGCTATATTACATTGTATTGTACTGTATTGTTCTCTACAATGCTGGTGTAATGTGCGACATTATATAGCGCCCTATTGAAAATTGGACCTACTCACTGATCTGGATTCTTTCGCTTCATATGTAATCTTCGCAAGACACCGTTAGTCCTCCCACTGCAGCACACAGACAGACACACAGACAGATAGACAGACATATACAGAAAAGCGTACAGACATACATGCAGACGCAGACACATAGAGAAGCATGCACGCATGCAGACATGCAGACATATCGAGACGGAGATGCATGCTGTTAACGGGAACATGAATTTGTATTGTTTCGAGCCTGGGTGACTTACCGTTACCACAAAGGTAAATGCAAAGGTAATATGCTCAGAGACATAACGGTAAAGGTAACACGCTTGTTTTCACACCTCCGTAGAACCTTCTCAGAAAGGTAAGGTACCGGTAACACCTTTGTTTACCGACCCATTAAGGATGAAAGACTGAGTTGGCGCCAGAGTATTCCACAGATGATCACCACCCAACCAAACAATACCCCCAGCTTGACCTGTCATCGTCGTATCAGCTAGACCAAGGGGCCAGTCTAATATTAGGCCTAACGCAATGGTATAAATGTAAATTTATACGTTTTTCTAGAGCGACCGTATGGCCCCGACCCTTCTCATTTTTCAATGAATTTATCGAGTGAGATCCTTCACCACCGCTGCCCCGTTTGAATGGGCGCCGCGCCTTTTAAGGTCCCCGTGTACGGACCGTGCTAGCCCGAGATTTAAATCTCTGAAATAAGCCCCGACCGGGACGCGAACCGGCATCCTCACGCACAGAGGCGCCTTGACGTACGCGTGTAGCTAACAAGGCCAGAGTGCGTGCAGTGAGCGTAGCAATGTAGTATGGTTGTAGCTGTAGTTTATCTGAACATTTAGCTTGGGTGGAGCCTGGATGGTGTACTGTAGTTGCGGGGAATGGGTCCAGGGATTCGTGGGGCGTCTGAGATCGATTACATGGGGCGAGTTATTAATCAGGAGCCGTAGAACAGCCGGCCATGCAATGACGTTTATTGGAGTCCAAGATTATACATGCTAAGCGTGGCGACGCACTTGTCTGTATCGCTGGTTGTCTGTGCGCGTGGATGTGTGTGTGTGTTTGTGTGTGTGTTTGTGTGTGTGCGTTGTGTGGTTTCGATGAGGAAGAGAATGTCACGGAGTGCACGCAAGTAGTCCCTCCGTTTGACCTTCCTTCCTTCCGGTCTGTCTGTCCGTCTGTTCGTTTGTCCGTCGGTCAGTCTTTTTGGTTCGTCCTTCCGTCCATCCATCCATCCATCCGTCCATCCGTCCATCCGTCCATCCGTCCATCCGTCCATCCGTCCATCCGTCCATCCGTCCATCCGTCCATCCGTCCATCCGTCCATCCGTCCATCCGTCCATCCGTCCATCCGTCCATCCGTCCATCCGTCCAGCCGTCCAGCCGTCCATCCGTCCATCCATCCATCCGTCCTTCCATCCTTTCATCGATCTACCCATCCATACATCCATCCATCCATCCATCCGTCCATCCATCCATCCGTCCATCCGTCCATCCGTCCATCCGTCCATCCGTCCATCCGTCCATCCGTCCATCCGTCCATCCGTCCATCCGTCCATCCGTCCATCCGTCCATCCGTCCATCCGTCCATCCGTCCATCCGTCCATCCGTCCATCCGTCCATCCGTCCATCCGTCCATCCGTCCATCCGTCCATCCGTCCATCCGTTCATCCGTCCAGCCGTCCATCCATCCATCCATCCATCCATCCATCCTTCCATCCTTTCATCGATCTACCCATCCATCCATCCGTCCGTCCGTCCGTCCGTCCGTCCGTCCGTCCGTCCGTCCGTCCGTCCGTCCGTCCGTCCGTCCGTCCGTCCGTCCGTCCGTCCGTCCGTCCGTCCGTCCGTCCGTCCGTCCATCCATCCATCCATCCATCCTTCCATCCATCCTTCAATCCATCCTTCAATCCTTTCATATATCTACCCATCCATCTATCCAACCTCCATCCATTCAAAAGCCCAGGGTCTATCCCTCAGACAGACAGACAGACAGACAGACAGACAGACAGACAGACAGAAGGAGGAGGAACAGGAGGAGGAGGAGGAAGAGGAGGAGGAAGAGGAAGAGGAAGAAGCGAAGGAGGAAGAAGGATGGAAGAAGAAGAGAAGCGAAGAAAGGAGGAGGGCGAAGGGGAGGAAAGAAGAAGAGAGGCGGAGAAAGGAAGGAGCAGGGAGGGACGGAGACAGAGACACAGACACAGACAGAGACAGAGATCGTAAAATATTATCATTATCATCATCATTATTATTATTATCCTTGTCGTTATCGTGGTCGTTGTTATCGCCGTAGTTGTTACACACTAAACGCTTTGAATCCAGTAAGTGAAAATATGTTACCTAAGCGACACCTTTTTCTAGGAATTGGACCGCGCTATATATAATTGTTTGGGCTACACATCCGAAATACAACTCCGCCACTGCCTTGTTTGGGGGGTAGTGCCAGTCCCAAGCCTGGATAAAGGAGGAGGGCGACGGCAACGGCCTTTGATGCCATAAGCTGTCGTTAAACTGCGGAACTACTACTACATCCGAATTACTACTAAACTGAACGAGAGTTAACACTTATTCTAAGTCAGTAAAAAGCTGCGCACAATTTTTTCCAATCGGATTTTGATGCCATAAGATGTCGTTAAACCATAGGATTACTAATTACTACACTAGAACTAACATTATTAACATTAACGCAATTGTAGGCAACGCAACAGCCGTCAACAGCGGCTAATTGATGCCACTGAACAATCAATAAACTGATGACCTCGTTAAACATATTTAAAAGCTTCAACAAGGCTTTATATATAGTATATAAATAAATATCAATTGTGTGTAATCTCCATTTAATATTATATATATATAAACTTTGCGTAATTTCAAGTTACTTTAGTGAGTGTTTAAAATGCGCTAAGGTTGATTTTTAAGGCTCGAGCAGCCAAAGATGTCAAGATGTCGCTAAACATCTGATAACTTGATGGTCACGTTAGACACCTTTAAAACGGCTGCGACCGATTCTATACATTTGTCAACTGCGTTAATCGTACAAGTTGAATCGTTTCAAATGTATGTTAAGGTCAGATCGACGTCAACGGCCTTGGCAGGCATAGGATGTCGTTAAACAGTGGGAACTGCAAATCAGTAGGTTGATATAAAGTGACGAGTTTCAAATGATCAGTTTTAATGCAGCGATATTCTTCCAATCAACGTCAACCGCCATTATTGTCTGTCTGTCTGTCTGTCCGTCTGTCTGTCCGTCTGTCTGTCTGTCAGTGTATAATTATTGCCATGGACGGCTATCCTTTTGAAATATGTTGCCAAGGGCAACCGATAACAAACCCAGCGCTTTGGACTTTCTCTGCTTCTATTCCTTCAGTAGAGATGAAAGAGTCGTTTCTGTTGTCAGATCGGGCGTCTTAAAAAGGCGCTATACAAATCTACGACTATAAATACCCACACACGGACAACACACGGACAACACACGGATAACACACGGGCAAACACATGGACAACACACGGACAACACACGGACAACACACGGACAACACACGGACACAAGGCAGACAAATAGGAACCCTCTAAATTGATGCAGTAATGTGTTAATTGTTGTTTTAACTATTAAAATATTCCTTGTTGTTGCAGTTGCATTGTGTTGTCATTACTGTTGTCAATGTTGTCGTTGTTATTGCTGTTGCCGTGTTGTTGTCACTCCTTTTCTTTTTATTGAGTATCTGCTGCTAATTGTTTGCAAATTAATGAATTTTTATTTCATACTCACTCGGTCGTCGACTTCTTGCTCTTGTCCGAGTTCTTTCCCGCCTCGATGCTCGAAGAAACCGGAAGTGGCAGAAGGCTAAAGATGGCGGCTGTCAGTCCAACGCCGCGAGCGATAATAGCGGATATCCGCATCGCGCCGGAAGTACAATCAACGAAATCTCGACTGAGGCAGTGACTGACTTACTCCTGCGGTTGCATCGAGTCTTACCGAATGAGAAGTATCTCCTGTCTTACTCGTCTCCTGCTGTCTTACTGGCTGCATACTGTCTTACTGGCTGCATACTGTTTTACTGGCTGCATACTGTCTTACTAGCTGCATACTGTCTTCTTGTCAGATCGGGCTGCATACTGTCTTACTGGCTATATACTGTCTTACTGGCTGCATACTGTCTTACTGGTTTCATATTGTTTTACTGGCTGCATACTGTTTTACTGTCTACATACTGTCATTCTTGTTGCATAGCGTTTTACTCTCTAAGAGCTCAATTCAAAGGAACAACATATTATTGATGTCTAACTCCCAGTATGACATGTTGCTGTTATGTGTCTCGCTAGAGCGCGTCTTACTGGCTTCAGAGATGTCATACTTCATACAGTGTCTGACTTCCTCTGCGGTGTTTTACCTGGAGATTGGCCCGTGACTTACCGGGTGCTACTTGCGACACAGCGGTGAAGAAAGTCGGCCAAGTAAGACGGCGAATGTCAGACGCATGCCTACTCTGGTTACCTGTTGAATGAATTTCCGACGGGGAACCAGAGGGCGACACTGGTTCCACCTACTACGACTGCTGGCACCGTTCGCAATTGGGTCATCCAGCGCATAATGAAGCAAGGCCTCGTCGTTAGATGCATGCTACTGTAAATGGTCATGGACTTCTGTCGAATAAAAATAGGACAAGAAGCTGTGCTCGCGAGAGTTAAGTAAGTGCTGGCAGGTCTGCCGACTTGTCAGCTAGAGCGGATACAGTCAGTGCTAAACTCTGCTGCCCGCCTCATCTATGGTCGGACACCATTCAATCACGTCACTGATCTGCTGCGCGACAACCTGCACTGGTTGCGTATTCCTCAGCGGATCACCTACAAACTGTGCCTAATTACATACAAGGCTCTTAATGGTCTTCTACCAGACTATATATCCGACTTCTGTATTAAGCAAGTATTTGTTCTCATGTCATATCGGTCATGGACTTCTGTCGAATAAAAATAGGACAAGAAGCTGTGCGAGAGTCTTATTATTATTATTATTATTATTATTATTATTATTATTATTATTATTATTATTATTATTATTATTATTATTATTATTATTATTAATTAAGTAACCTAGTATTTGTTCTCATGCCATATCGGACATGGACTTCCGTCGAATAAGATATAGGACAAGAACTTGAACGAGAGTCAAGCAATCAAGCAAACATTTGTTCACATGCAATACTGGTTACGGGCTTCTGTTGAATAAATAACTGAACAATAATTGAGTACGTAAGTAAGCATTATTCACATATATCCATACAACAATATCCATATATACTCTTTAACCGTGAAATATGGTAGCCGATTGTATAGAACGCTCGGCTTGTAACGCGGAAAGTATGGGTTCGGACCTCCCGGAGAAGGTTACTGTGTAAAGACCTTGAGCAAGTCCTTCACTCACAATTGCTCAGTGCCATTGATTGATACTTAGCCATTATTCTTTAACCGCAGTACCTCTGAGCCTCAGAACACTAGTATATCGATTGAGGCGGAAAACAGTTACCTTACACAGGTATCCATAGCTTACCTGGACAAATAGCACCGCTTTTGATCAGTTCGCTGAAACATTAAGGCAATTGAATAGTGAACTGTCGAACTTATTAACTTATCGAACTCAGTAACTGATCGCACCTTATCTTACCTTTTCTAATCTTACCTCATCTTGATGAAGGTGCTTCACCTTTCCTCACCTCACATATCCTTACCTTACCTTACTTTACCTTACCTTACCTTACTTTACCTTACGTGAAGCTACTGCACGTCCGTGTGTAGGTCAAGGGTGGACAGAGTTTCTTGTCCAATTGCCGTTACTAAGGAATCCATTGGTTGTCTAAAGCCAGCGGAAGCCAGAAGACAGATGCGTCCAAAGCCCAGGTAAAAGGTTCAGACAGTACAGACGGACGGAAGGAAGGATGGAAGAACGGAAAAGGGAAGGATTGACGGACAGGCGGACAAATATCATGACGGATAGAAGGAATAGAGGAATCATTGAAAAAAAGAAAGGCATCAGTGAAGACTGAAAGGAACTAGAAACGAAGGAAGAAAGGTGGGGGAAGGAAAATAAAGCTAGAAAGGTAGGACGGAATGAAGGAAGAGAGGATCGAAGGAGGAAGAAATGATGGAAGGAATAAAGGAAGGATGGACAAATGAATGGATGGATGGTCGGATAAACGGACGGAGAGTCTTACCGGCTACATACTGTCTTACTGAATACTTATTTATATTGGTTACACACTGTCTTACTGAATACATGTTTTTATTGGCTACATACTGGCTTACTGAATATTTATTTTATTGGCTACATACTGGCTTGTCTATTGGCTACAGACTGTCTTACTACCTAAGAGCGGGATCATTCTACGGATGGATGGATGGACGGAAAGAAGGAAATTAAGAAAGGGAGTTTAAGAGTTATCAGACAAACTAGCAATGATTTTGAGAAGAACACTTCAAACTCCTAAAGACGGTTTTGGTTCGGTAGGCTGCTGAGCCAAATTTCCTAAGTTACTGATTGACTGATTAACTGACTCATTCGTTTCGTTCGTTCATTCATTCTATCTTTCTTTCTTTCATTCATTCATTCACTCGCTCGCTCAGTCAGTCAGTCAATCAATCAACCAAGCAATCAATCATTCAATCAGTTAATCAATCAAGTTAAACGCTGGTGCTGTTGTTAAACCGATCGCAGAATAGCTGCAAAAACGTCGCAGTCAGCATCAACTTCAATTTAACATTTCTGCCATTTACAAAATGGCGACGAGTTGCTGAAACGGGTTGCCATGGCTACGACCTGTCTGAACCTATACGTCATTAGGACTCGTGCGCTGTATAAATGGGCAGCATTAGGACTTGGCGTGTATTAATACGACTGTGTTGTCGGACGGCAAACATTGTCGGAATATTCTGGAAAATCGCTGTCATTCGTTCACTGATCTGCTTGAGAAATCTAACGCTAGGTGTCCCGCGTGTGACCGCTTTACATAATTAATTTCGTCTGTGCCAACACGGAACCAGTCATTCAGTCGCGACGGACCGCAGGGAACCAGCGCACGACTTGATCTCATTAAGAATTAATATCATTGACAAGCGTCTGAAGGCAGCAAACATTGTTTTATTATGCCCATGCCTTTATTCAGAACGTATATTCTTATATATGCGTGCATATATATATATATACGTATATATGCGATGTATATTATGTATATGCATAACTGGGCATATTTCTGTGTATATTATTTGCATGTAACAAAGTTCATATTATTTAAGTAAGTCAGTAAGTAAGGTAAGCAAAGTAAGTTAAGAAAGCAAGCAAAGCAAGTAATTAATTAAATAATTAAATAATTAAGTAACTAAGTAATTAGGTAATTAAGAAATTAAGTAATTAAGAAATTAAGTAATTAAGAAATTAAGTAATTAAGTAATTAAGTAATTAAGTAATTAAGTAATTAAGTAATTAAGTAATTAAGTAATTAAGTAATTAAGTAATTAAGTAATTAAGTAATTAAGTAATTAAGTAATTAAGTAATTAAGTAATTAAGTAATTAAGTAATTAAGTAATTAAGTAATTAAGTAATTAAGTAATTAAGTAATTAAGTAATTAAGTAATTAAGTAATTAAGTAATTAAGTAATTAAGTAATTAAGTAATTAAGTAATTAAGTAATTAAGTAATTAAGTAATTAAGTAATTAAGTAATTAAGTAATTAAGTAATTAAGTAATTAAGTAATTAAGTAATTAAGTAATTAAGTAATTAAGTAATTAAGTAATTAAGTAATTAAATAATTAAGTAATTAAGTAATTAAGTAATTAAGTAATTAAGTAATTAAGTAATTAAATAATTAAATAATTAAGTAATTAAGTAAGTAAAGTAAGTCAAGTAAGTAAAGTAAGTAAAGTAAGTAAAGTAAGGTAATTAAGTAAAGTAAGTATTCTTTGGCATTGGACATTCAATTGCATTAGCAATTACACGGTAGGCATAGGACGAATAGTGCGGTGTCTAAAACAGATTTTGACGCCAGCAAATACACTATGTGCGTGCCAAACGAACTCCATGTTTAACTCAAACTACATCATTTGCACGGGAGCGACATCGAAGCACTCTTATAGTATGTATGTCTAGTTATATACTGTTGCATATTCCCCCGTATTGGGCCCAAAAATCGTGCCCTATACGTCCTACTGCCATTAGCCCCAGAACCTGAAAATCTTCATAAAATCTGTGCAAAACCATTTTCCTGGAATCCATGTCCAGCTCTCTACTTAGTTTTGTTGACGCCGAAGACTTGTAGAATGCGATTGCGTTAATTGATTGATTGATCGATCGATCGATTGATGGATCGACTGGCTGACTGACTGACTGATTAATTGATTGATTGATTAACTGACTGGCTGACTGACTGATCGAGTGAGTGAACAAATGACTGAGTGAATGAATGAATTAACTAATTAATTAATTAATGAGTCAATTAGACAGTCAATCAGTTAGTCAATCAGTCGGTCAGTCGGTCAGTAAATTATATGACGACTCTTCAAGATGCTAGAAATTACCATTACGATTACATGATCGTGAAATCTACCGACTTCGAACCAGATTTTGGTGTGGGGTTATTCGCTAGGTGGCACCAGTGAGACGCAGATGGACACTGCGCAGTCGATGTACTCTGTACACAGCCAAATTCAACAGAGGGCACTAGCGAAACAGAAATGGTGAAATATCTTTTCGTCCTGGCGCAGATTTGAACCTCTGACCCCCAGGATGACGGACTGCAGCAATTTGGAAAGGTGAGTTTTTTATCCCAGTCCTTAATGACTTCAGAGAATTCTCAGGATTTATAGAAACAGGCAGCGACCCCAACTGCCTCGGATCAACGACCTAGAATGCCTGAGAACTCAATACTGTTCTGCCCTGCTGGAAAAAAAGGATCAAAGGCTCCAATAAGCAAGTGACAATATTTATGAGGCTGATGAGGGAACAAGTAGGAGCGATAGTTTGGCTGCCCCACGGAGGCATTACCCTGTGAACCCTGAGATATATTATTATTGTTTCTGCATTCATTAGGCGCCGCTGTCTAATGACTAAGCATCAATCGATGGCGCCGAGCAATTGTGATTTAAGGACTTGCTCAAGGTCTCTAGACGGTAACCGTCTCGGAGGTTGCTCGAACCCGTACTGTCCGCTTTACAAGCCGAGCGCTCTAACCAATCGGCTGCACTGACCTACATACCACCCAAGTTTTCTAACTAATCGGCTACTGTGACCCACTTACAAACCGAACGCTCTAACCAATCGGCTACCGTGACCCACATACAAACCGAACGCTCTAACCAATCGGCTACTGTGACCCACATACAAACCGAGCGCTCTATCCAATATGCTATCGTGCCCTACATACTTTCAACTGGACGCTGTTCGTTTGGAAGCCAGCATAATAACCGCAAACGGGGAGGGTTGATTTGTTGGAATAATTTATGGGTAAATATAAATATAAATGTACACGGTTTTCTACAGCGACCGTATGGCCTCGACTCTGTTTATTTTTTAAAGAATCTGTATATTTTCGTTATGGCGTTGGCTATGGATTTCTTATGCAGTCGCAATACATACAAATTTGGGTCAGTAATTCTGGTTTTTAAAATGGGTTACAGTGATGAAACGACTAGAAAATAGGCCGTTCGTTGGTGGAACCAAGAATTATGAGTCCAATTCAGTTGATATTTGTGAGAATTTACTGGTTAAATCGCGATGGGGCATTAACAACTCGTTTTTATTATTTTAAACCGTACACATCGTTATGGCGACCATGACGGAAGTAATACATAGTTCACTGAAGAGGGTTCAGGTCTTCACTATCTCCACCTATTGATTACACTTGAGCAAAACGCGTAACATATAATCGTAATCGTAAATCCGAGATTTCTGCAGCGCCTAACGAAAGCCACGTCACCGGGACCAGCGCATTCACAGGCGCTCAGTCAAAACAAAATCGATAGGCAAAAGGGTTCGGTTCCAGGTCAAGATCCAAAGGTCAGACAGAGAGACAGCGTGGCAGCTACGGTGGGTGGTGTTTAGGATTGGAGCAGAAAGAGAGATAAGAGGAACAAGGGATAATTCTAACAATATTTGGTGCGTTGAAGTGACTTGGCACACGATTTGAACTGGACCCTCCGGCAGTTTTTCATCTGTGGTTTAATCTCTGCTTGGAACAGGCTATGTCCCAGAGGCGTGTGTTTTAGTGCCCAGCGCTAATGGGCCATTATTTATACAGCGCCAATCACCACTTCGCTCGCACCGTATTGCCTCATCGCTCTGCTGCATTCTGTTGCAGCGTTACCTTGGCAACCGGTGATTTGGCGACCACTGTGCGATGTGTCCGAGGCAATAGGTTCCTGCCGCAGCAACAGCGTTGCGTGACTGCGCATCGGGAAAAGATGATGAAGAGGAAGAGGAAGCAGTTGCTTTCTGCTTCTTCTTTAGCGGAATTGGCTGAGTCAATGGCATTTCTTCAATCTCAGTCTTGTCACTGTCTTCCTCCGTGTCTTTGACTCACCTTGTATGTACGTTTCTTTTACTGTTTATATCTGTGTATATATATATCTGTTTTCTATATATTTATCTGTACAGATATATGTGTATATATATATATATATATGCAGATACGTTTAAGAAAGGGCTTTAAACATTTCTTTTTAAATTATGATATGACCGTAGGTAGTTTTCTATTGTTGCTTGAACTCATGTTACGGCGCTATAGAAATTGTAATTATTATTATTATTATAATTTTTTATTATAATTACTGTATTATTATTATTATTATTATTATTATTATTATTATTATTATTATTATTATTAGTATTATTATTATCTGTAACTTATTTATATATCTATCTGTATTTATATAATATCTGTGAATCTTTGGCTATGATGTACATATGTCTATCTTTCTGCATCGTCGTCCAACGCTTCAGACGGACTAAAAGGCGCAGCATAAATCTTCAGATGTATTTCTTGTTTTGGTTCTGTTTCTATCTCTAAGTTGCTGTCTGTCTGTCTGTCTGTCATTATTTCTTCCCATTCATTAATTCATTCATTCATCATTCATTAAATTTGTATAGAGCCTTTTCCAGATATTTATTCAGAAGTACTCCCAGCCGAGCCTCTGCGAGAGAGAACGTTGTTTCTCTGCGACTTCTACAAGTGAGAATTTTATTTGTTCTCTTCTTTTCAACCCTTTTCCCGTAGCAACATTTTCCCCGCTAACGCTCCCTTGCGAAAACTAACAGAAGTTTTTTCTGTTCCAGGGCCGTTTGATCGATTTTCCATTTCGGAGCTAAGAGTTTTATGGCGAAACAGTAACGTCGAGGGAATTATTATTTATTCCTTCCCTTTCCCTCTCTCCCTCTGCCTCACTCCCTCTCTCCTTCCCTTCCCTCTTCCTTTCCTCTCTTTATCTCTGTCTGTCTGTCTGTCTGTCTGTGCCTCTGTCTGTCTCTGTCTCTCTTCTATCTCTCTCTCTTTCCCACTTTCTCTTTCGTCTCTCTCTTTCTTTCTCTCTCACCCTCTCTCTCTCTCCTCTTTCCCCTTTCTCTCTTTCTCTTTCTCTCATTTCTCTCTCCTCTCTTCTCTTCTCTTCTCTCCCTCCCTCTCTCTGTCTCTCTCTGTCTTTCTCTGTCTCTCTCTGTCTCTCTCTGTCTCTCTCTGTCTCTGTCTCTGTCTGTCTGTCTGTCTGTCTCTCTCTCTCTCTCTCTCTCTCTCTCTCTCTCTCTCTCTATTAATCGAAGGAGCTAAAGATCGATAGATTCGTGAATTAAGGTGATCTGAGGTCAGGGAGTCGTTTCTGCCCTCATAATAATGTAGCGTGGGATTGCAAAACTGAAAAAATTAAGGGCCACGCAGTACATACATACATACAATTATATACCTACATATATACATGCATACATTCATTCATTCATACATACATAGATACATACATATATACATAGATACATAGATACATACATACATACATACATACATATATACATACATACATATATACATACATACATACATATATACATGCATACATATACATACATACATATATACATACATACATATATATACATACATATATATATATACATATATATACATACATACATATATACATACATACATATATACATAAATACATACATACATACACACATACATATGTACAAACATGCTATACTGTTGCCTCCACAACCAAGCATCCTCACTGATTCTGTCCAGTTGCGTGCTGTTAATGGACAGCCACTGTTGCTTGCGACTAGACATTTCGGCCAAATTAACGGGCCTTGCTTTATGGCAAGCCGCTGCCACCATAAATATCGCGTACTTTCAACCGTAAGCCCTGCTGGGCGTCGTATGTATCGCCGGAAACGAACGTTCAAAGGGTCAGTCCTGCGCAGAGGGAAATACATATTAGACACAGGAAATAATACGAGGACATAAACTGCTTTCAGAAAAGAGCTCACTTAAATTGTCTGGAATATAAAGGGCAGCTACTGTGGCCAAAAGATAGTAAGTGTTGGTGGTTTATCGCTACTCTCAATGACAGCTCTCTCGCTAGACAGTTTATGCCTTTGTGCCATGTGGCACGCCATCTTTTCTTTTTATGTATGCGTGTATATATCAGAGCTTTGATTGAGCGCCATTTTGAACCCATAAAAAGCCCGGTACAGCGAAGGGAAGGCAGCTCGTTTGCTGTTTTCGTGTTTGCGCGGGAACATTGATTGTCGTATTAGATATCAAAGCCTCCTAAAATCCCATAAACACCTCCTATTATCCCATCAATGCTTGCGCCTTCAGTATTTTCGCAGTGCACGAAAAGAGCTTGAAGAAGAGAACTATATTGATTAAGTAACCTCGTGAGTCTTCAAAAGACTGCTTACGTCACATTAACTGGAAATGCCCGGATGAAACTAAAGTTCACAAATATTTTTTGATGCCGATACCTATAGATAATAGGAGCTAGTTTGCTGATCACAAACTTGTAAGCGCTACGTTATAAAAAAAATTCCGAAAAACTGCTTCATAAGTATATCAATAACTGTAAAAGTAAAATAATAATAATAAAACGGTATTAATACACAAAAAATAGTAAAAACTTAATTTGGAGCTTTTAATTTTATCCTACTCGGTAATGGCGCAGTGCAGTTTCACACAGCTCTACCTGATAAATAGTCTTCGCTGTACAGCACGTATACACTTGCGCACTAATGCTTAAGCAGGTTCACCGTGTTTGTTGACACGTTCTTGGTAAGCGATACCTCTAAGCGCTGATCAGTTGACAGCAAACGGACGAAGCCTTTGAAATATGGCGGCACGAATCGCTTGCCCGATTTGACAAAACATCTTAGCATTAGTTTTAATGCTCCCAATTTTTTACCACATAAAAAAGAATACACAAGACACGAGGTACAAGATACAAGATACAGAGCCTCTGATTAGAGCTGTTTATTAAGGTACATAAAAACGAGCCAATACTTTTAAAAAGCTCCGCATTAACTATAATAACGATTGGGATTCGATTCGAATTATGGACACCTCTGTTAACGTTGAGTATCGGCGCTATATAAGCCAATGTTAGCTTGCCTCTACGGTAGTTATGAAACTCAAGTAATAATGGCGGAGAGCGTTGTCAACAGTCATGAATAACGATAATCGTGATGCTGCTGCTGCTGCTGCTGATGATGATGATGCTGCTGCTGCTGATCCTGCTGATGATGATGCTGCTGATGATGCTGATGATGATACTAATGCTGATGCTGATGATGATGATGCTGCTGCTGATGATGATGATGATTATGATGACGACGGCGACGTAACAACGAAGATGATGACGATGTACAATGATGACGATGAACATAATTGACAATGTCAGATGATTGATAGCTCCTCCATCCTTTCGCTGGTGACAGATCCGTGAAACATGAGATCCAACTTCCGCAGCGAGTGACAGACAGGTGGTCCCATCGGAATCGCATCACCGCACAACTACAACGTCTCTGCGCGGCTGCAAATAGTCCGGGTGGACGACTGTAACCTTCCGCGTCGGTATCCGGCCATGGTCGAAGTCATCGAGAGCGTGACGCGCAACGACTTGGGCCCAAGTTCGAACCCAGCTTCGGCCTTAGACCGGGCGTTGACCCGAGGGATGAGCTGGATGGAGGCGGACCTTCGGATGCCCCAGTGCCTCCGGCTCCAGAGGGAGCAGCACGAGTAGAAAAGGTGTGCAAGGGCCTGTCGGAACTTCTTACCGAAGAGACAGTACAGTCCAAAGTTGCTGGCACTGTTGACGATCACAAGAAGCCCGCTAACGCAGCTCAGACGGACGAAGGTCGGAGTGCGAATCGTTTCTTCCGGTAGAACGGCCATGAGGATGTTGTCGACTATCGACAGGAACTGGAACACGAGGAACGCTGCCACTTCCGCGACGAGCATGCGCGTCAGAGTCTGCTCGCGACGCTGGCCCGTCGACAGAGGGCGCTGGTGGATCGAGTCTCTACCGGAAGTCCGTATGGCGCGAACGAGCAGCGCGTTAAGGACCGACAGAGCGACGAACGGAAGTACCATCATCACGTTGACATGGCAACCGATGAAGTAGACGTATCGAAACGAGGCGCTGGCGCCTAGCGACGTGTAGACGTAGGTCGTCAAGGATGAGTTCGTCTGCTCGTCCCAGACTTCCGTCAGTCGGTACTCGAACAGTCGAGGTACGTTGAACAGTATGGAGAAGAGGGCTACTAGGCAGACGGTCTTCTTGGCGCGGCTTATGGTGCAGATCTTAGCGGCTGCCAGAGGTCGACAGACAGCCACGTAGCGCTCGACGGTCAGGGTGAGGGTGGTGTAAATGGATCCAGTCTGAGATGTCAACGCAAGGGGGTAAGCGACCGGGTGGATACGGGCGTAGAGGCGGTAGTACCACTCCATCCGTCCGGTGGCCTCGTAGATGACCGGAAGGGACATGAAGAGGACAAGCGAGGCGAGGACACACGAGTCGAAAACGGCGAGGGCGGTCAGGTAGATGGAGGTGGATGACATCATCTGGGGCTGAATGACGACGGCGACCGTGAGGACGTTGAATACGAAGCCGAAGAGGGCGATCGCTGATCCGAGGAAGGTCCAGGTGTACAGCTGGAACCACACAGTGACGTCGTATGACGTCACGTTGACGTCAGCCATTTCTCATGTTCACGTATGGCTTTTTGATATCAAAGCCGTTTCCTTTTAGATGACGTCAGTTATGAAAATCCGGCTGCCAATATGGCGCCTTGATTTGCTAAAAACGGAAATCCGGAGGATATTATGAAACGTCACAGGTCATCATGGCGTCCTCAATGTCATGAGTTGTTGTTCAAAATGGCGTCGACATTATTTTGGGAATTCAAAGGCCAGTATGGCGCATTTAGTGTCACGAATTGTTCTGTATATGTTGAAAATACTATGGTAATCCATGGGTCACTATGGTGTCTTTAACATTCTTCAAAATGGCGCCTTTCTTCCCATAATCCAGTGCAAAATTAACTATAAATATAATACAATCATTAACAAATGTCAAGTTAACTGCTTACAAATTTTAATTATTAACACTAGCCAGTGTTTACTTGAGTTCTTAGTTATTCTCACAAGTCACTGTTTGGCTCCTACAATTTATATAAAACGGCTGACGACTTTCAAAATGGCGGCTTATACTTGAGTCAACGGTCAAATCCCAGAATCTTCTGTCCAAAATGACGTCTGCAATTTTTCTCTCATTACTAAGTTAAATACGGAATAAAATTTAGTATTTAGCAAATCAGAATTCGGAATTTCCTCTTAATAATTTTGCATATAAGACTGAATGAGCAGAAGAAATTTTTAAAAAGAATTTTATGTAAAATATTTAAAATATTAACACCGTTTATTGCACTACAAAATTTCCATAATTCTTCATTGTCCTACGATATCAAAATCTGATATAATAATATTGTTCCGTGCCGTAGCGCATACCGCCAGAATGTTAATCTGAGCACATTTTCCAAACTGAAGCATGATTTTATAATTAATTTAGCAATCAAGCGATATAATTTGATCATTAATAAACTTCCAAACCCTTTCGCACGAAACATCCATGCACGAAATTCTCAGTTTGTCTCATTATACTCTGTTAGCGTCAGCCCGGATCTGATGCGCTCACGAAATGCCTTCGTTTCTTGGAACGCGGAAACGCAGCGTGCGTCGTATCAATGTCATACGGTATCCGGAGTCGTGTGGTTGCGGTGCAGGCGAGCTTCGTTAGGGTACGGGCCAAGCCTTGCTATGCTGCATAGGGTCTTGTATCCCTTTCGGTCTTCCAGCTTCGGAAAATGATACAGGCAGTCATGCTATGTCGTGAGCTTTCTTGCGCATAGCGCAGTATCTTGTGACGCTTTTTGACATTTCTTCTAAAAGATACAAGCGAGTCTTGCTATGTTGCGGGCTGAGACTTGTTATGTAGAACAGTATCCATGTTTCAGCATATCTTGTGACGATTTTGGGACCCCAGTTTCTTCTGAAGATACAAGCTAGTCGCGTTATTTGCGAGCTTACTGAAAGATACAAGCGAGTCTCGCTGTGTTGCGGGCTGAGTCTCGCTATGTAGTGCAGTATTCAAAGCTTTTAGCTCTGAATAGATTGACTGATTTACGGATTCTTTTGCTACGTAGCGCATTATCTTCTGGTCTAATCCGGAAACTCCTATAGCGCCGTTATCGTAACGCACAAGAGATCAGTCGATGGTCGCTTCTGTGCAAAACCGCATTCCAAAGACAGAATCGACTGGGGATAGCCAGCCGGTCGAGATCACTTTTCTATATTCGCGTGAGGTTCTCATCTGAAACGGATTTAGGTACCTTGTGACAATATTGCGTTTCTGCAGCTTCTAAAATAAGACAAGCGAGTCTCGTTACGTTGCCTGCGGTCCCACTATTTAGCATAGTATCTCATAGAGCTCTCCAAATTCTAGCTTTTCCAACGGCATGGGGGAGAGTGGCTATGTTGCGTTTCTCCAACTGATTCTGGTTTTTTATGGCTATTTCACATCGATTTTTATGGCTATTTGACATGAAGCGACCATTGATTGATGCCTTAAGCATTATGATCACGGCGATTAGATTAGAATAAATTAGATTAAACGAGTAGTGCGTGCAGCACAAAAGTCACTGGACCTTAAAAAGTCTACTCGTCCCGTTTCCAGCATACAGTACGAAATGAGTCACGCGATCTTAATTGTAATCGTAATAAAATACATACTTCGCACTAGGCAGGCTTAAATGTAACCACAAACTCAAAAACCCAAAAGAAATATTACCAAAAAAGCACAAGGAAAAATAATCTAACCATCTTCCCCCACTGAAGGCGTAAGTTGTAAGACGTCAAGTAATCGTAATCGAGCATTTCTCTAGCGGTCTGTCTTGTATTGAATAGTGTAACATATTTATCAGATTGTTAATGTCTGTTTAAAACCATAACTACAGATCCTGGTCTGTTTCTTTAGGTGGCCCAGTTGAATTACGACGTACTCCATGCCGTGGCCTACATTCGAGTCAACAACCCAGCGTCGTCCTCTGTCCAAAATGGCTACCACGGGGTTGTTGACTTGCCACGGGCAGTGACGTATGTCGTAGGTCTTCCAGGTTCTAAAATTTTACAGGCGAATTGCGGTAATTTGTCCAAAGAGCCTAAAATTGCAGCGACGTTAATGGAGCTCTGATGACCGGTAATGGAAGAATGGCCTTAAATTAGGCAAGAACATATTGGATACATATTGGCATAATGCAGTTTATAGCTCAGTTGCGGCGACATTACGGCCGGCCATTTATAGTGTGTGGTTAGACTGAGGCGGAGAAATGTCAGTGGTAATGTCAGTGGTAATGTCAATGGTAATGTAGGGTCAGGTGAGGTGAGGTAAATAAGGTAAGATTAGATAAGATAAAGCAAGGTAGGCCTAGGGTAAGGTGAGGTAATGCAAGATAAGAAGTTAGGTCATAAGGTGGGCTGAGGTAAGGTAAGGGAAGGTAAGGTAAGATGAGGTAGGTGATGTAAGGTAATTAACGATTTATTACACGCCTTCTTCAACAAGAGTGAATTTTTGGCTGATGCGCAGATGTGTTTTCCTCTTCTTCATTTTCCTTCTGAAAATCACCTCACAACGCAGCCAATCACATTACGTGAAATACATTACAATAAGTTACAATGCAATGCAAATCAACTCAAATGCAATGCAAGACAATGCACTACAACACAAAGAAATGTAACAAAACCGAGTGTTGTACGGTGCAATTGAAAATTGACTGTTCACTAATTAGCAACAACTTTACTTAAATTTTTCCAATCATCGAATTTCCAAAATGCCCATTATTATTATTATTATTATTATTATTATTATTATTATTATTATTATTATTATTATTATTATTATTAACAAATTTTTGATATAAATCATTGATTATCTATAAACAAGTATTCATTGCATTGTTTCTTACTCTGTTGTGGTTTGTGGGACATTTAAGAGCTAAAACTGGAGGAAATGCAAGCTGCTAAAGAATTAGCTAAGTAAGCGTACAGATTTACAGCTGTGTTGAAACACTGAAATATAAAGTATAATAATTTAATTATACAAAATATAATAATTAATTTAGGTCTAAACAAGAATTCAAAGTATAAATTAATTTTTAAACAGCACAGAAATACTTTCCAGTAATATTTTATGAGTTAAAGCAAGGTCATTAATGATACAAGTTTCTGGGCATATATATGTTTGTAAGAAACGGCGCTAAATAAACAGCTACCCAATAGATCATTATTGACGCTCTAAATTTAGCTTGGAAGCTTCTAGACGGTCACGTGATGTTGACGTGACGCGCGGTTAAGACACGTAGCGTCTGGCGGTTGAAAAAATTAGAAGGAGTCCGGGTTCGGTTGATGAAAATAAGCAGTTTGCGATTACTCGAAGATTTTACGAAAGTATTATTGTAAGTCGCGCGGATTGAAAGTGTGGTGAAGCAAATGTACAATCGGCGCCTGATTTTGTGAGAACGGGCCGAACTGTAATCGAAAGAGAACTGAGTCGTGCGATCAAAGAAGCCTGTAGATTTCGCCATCTTGAATTGGGAAGCAAAAATTGTCGAGCCGACAGGACCTCGAGAATTCTGCCGTGGTCGGACGAGCGTCGATAGGCACGAGGGCGGAACATCCAACGAAGGAGACGCTGTCTGGTTCGGCGAACAGGGAATTTCGATCAGTGAGTGAATTCTTTTATTTTTTATCGCTGAAAATACACGAAATGCTCCTGGATGACGTGACCTCACTGTTGGCATGGGGTTGCTACAGAGTAAGTGTTAGGACATTAAAGGATTTTATCTCTACATAGAAGAGTTGAACTGGTATGGGTCCAGGTTTGGGAACTGCTGGCATTTGCCGTCATAGCATGGCGTCACATCGTTGATACGGATTTTTTGTTTGATTGATTGGTTGATTGGATGGCTGGAGGGAGGGAGGGAGGGAGGGAGGGAAGAAGGGAGAGAGGGAGGAAGGGTGAGAGGGAGGGAGGGACAAGATTCAGTATCAATCCACCTACATCTGAAAAGTTGCCACATTATTGGATTGCTCCTTTGGTGACTAAAGACAGACAACAGCTAAGCAATTATCGTACCTTAACTTATCTCTCCTTCAACTGATATGCTGTGGTATCTTTTCCAGGTCTTGATGATGCTCGCAACACAGCCTGTCTTACATGGAAATTGATATTTGCCAGTTGTTTTATGGAGATTGCCAAGCATCTCCTTATAGAATTTCAGTAAACCTGTCTGCACATAGCTGGTGATCGAGTACACTGATACTACATTGAAAGCCAAAGATGCTATATGTAGAGGTACACTTATAAACATGCATGTATGTTTATTACTTAAATGTCTGCAGTATTATGTTATGGTAACCAGCAATGGCTCTTCAATGACAGTGGAAAGGACTAGTGTCACTTAGTGGGACTTTGGGGATACGTTAATTTCCTTTACTTTATACCTGTAAGCCTGCGATGGATGAATCACTGGTCCTGGACGCTAGGCCAGTGAGTCGCACTACTTGCTGTTTCCTTCCTTGCTTGGGCTAGTACCAAATTGTTCTGCTTGGTGACACAGGGGCATGTACACAAAAAACACCCAGGGTCGTTACACGACTTACCCAGGGTCGTTACACAGAGTTCCCTCAGCAGGCTGCAAGCTTCCAGTTGTTAGATAACAGACCGAGCGTGCTGAATAGACCAACGTGTCGCAGTGATGGTGTGTAATGGGCCATAGCTCATTTGAGGGGTAAGTGACTCTTAAGAAATGCTGTGTCATTTTATTAATAGGTGCTATATAAATACCAAATTGTTCTGTATTAAATTATACCAATGAAATAACTGAACAACTACTACTAGTTACTGATTTGCATATGTTTTGATTTCTGGTTCATGTTGTGACTTGATTTTAGACAGAATCAACAATTGGAAGGAAGACAACGCAACTTCTTCAAAAACTATCAAACATGAACAAGAATGCCAATACACCAGAGAGGCCCAAAAGCACTGAACTTCAAAGAAGTTGTGAGAATGCAGAAAGTAAAACCAGAACACCCAGGCAGTCTCTGAAAAACGCTCCATTGGAAGTTCAACCTTCTCATAAAGTGGATGGTGACCTTTCAGAATGAGGTATCGATAAAATTGAAGATGATCACAGTTTGCAGTTGTCTCACCACAGCTTTCCCATCATTTAGGAATCCCTGTACAAATGTGCAGCTGTTTTAGGATCGTCTTATGGGCCGGTCTGTGAAATGGCTTTGAAATTGTGTGCAGGGGTGTAGGAACAAGCAAGCCAAGACACCTACTTCAAGCAATAAACGAGGTTTTCTCGGCGAAATTACGAACTCTAATGGCATGCTCTTAACAAACAACAAACTCAAGTCTGGTACAGTGCTGTCTCGTTCACCATTTAACAAGTCTTCCGCAAATTCAATGAGCAGTAAGAACTATTTTTCTACAAGGAGCAGCTGCGGGAAATCTTTGTGCCAGAAGTCAGATTTCACAAAATCAAAAGTCCAGTACCGAAATCGCCTGTAACTGTAGAACTAATGTTATCGTCTGTTACCTCGGTTCCTTCAGCTTCTTACAACATTCTAAAAATTACTGCAAGCAGTTTAGCCAACCGGACATGCAAACAGCATCGACATCTTCGGCTTCTGTGTCGAAACCTGAAAAAAATCAATGCCTATAAAGTTGGCAGTCTTGGCAGAATCAGTTCTGTAGAGGTTGCACAGATTGCTACAAAGCCAGATGGAAAGGGAAAGTGTTAATTCCACCATCTGCCAAGGAAACAATCAGATTAACAATACTTGCCAACCACCTTTTCTACAAGAAATACGAGGCTTTTGGCTAACTCTGAATATCTGGAACAACTCAATAGAAAACAACAGCCAAACACTTTTTAAACAATTAAAAACCTGGCCCTTGGTTCTTGCCATTGGCCTTCTCTATCTAAACACGGCAAACAATTTTAACACTTTTGCCAACCACTTTTCCTATAACTAAGTAGGCCTGTGGATCTCTCTGAACACTGATAACAATAATATAAATGAAATTGCCAAATTCCTTCTTCCAACAAATACTAGGTCTTTGGCTCTTCCTGAATAGATTTAAAAGTAAAATCAACAATATTTGCCAACCAACTTTCTCCGACAACAAATATTAGGCCTTTGGCTCCCTCTGAATGTGAAGAACAAACTAACAGCGATTGCCACATGCCTAAGTTCCAACAACAGATGGTAAGACTCTCCCTGAACAAGGAGAACAACAAAATCAACAATAACTGCCAACCACCTTTGCCGCAGCAGATTCAAGACCTTTGGCTCTTTCTGATTGTGGAAAACAAATTAACAATTGCCAACGAACCTTTCAAAAATAATCAATACTAGGTCTTTGGCCATCTATAAACATGAATAACAATTAAACATAAACAAAACCTGCCCAATTGCCCTTTCAGTGATAAACGCCGAGTCCTTGTTCTCTCTCCGGAATCGAAAGCAATCTGAATCACAGAATAAGTCGACAAAAAAAGTTTTAAATCAAATCATTAAGGCGTCTCCTTCACCTTCATCAAATCTTGTGCCTAACCAAAACAGAAAAATGAACTTTAACCACATCAAATCACAAAAACCAAAAGAATCACACGTCTGATATAAAAAATTAAAAGAAAATCAGTCAAGCGCCAACTTTAATCAAATAATAACCACATAATAATAAGACAGGTAAATAACAGAGGCACCAGACAAATTTAAATGGAAAAATGCAGAATGGAATGAGTTCAAAAAAGGGAAAAGAATTAGAAATTTATCAAAAATAGGAAAACTTAAAAATAAAGTAAACAACACTCAAATTTAAGAAATTCAGAAATGCGACAATAGTAATGATGAAATCAAGAATTCTTTAAAAACGAAATTTGTCAAAAATGAAAACCTTTTAAAAATGCAAAACGACTGATATTCTAACAAACGAATGAACTTGACACATTTAGCAATTGCAAAAACATTCAAAAACGGAAAATACATCATAACTCAAATTTTCATTAATGCAAAACATTTTTGGGGGATTTTTAACAATTTTTTTAATTAAAACTTGACAAAAAAAATGCAAAAACTCGAACGACTAACAACGAAAAAATTAGAAAAAATACAGTTTGAAAAAAGTGAAGCTTCTAAATTGCTTCAACAAATGGACACAACTGGAGCCGCCTGCATCCAAACTGATCTTAAATTCACCCTTGGGGCCTGGGCTTGGTGGGTGCTGGAATGCCCCTCCGGGGGTGGTCCGCCAGCTAGTCGTTGAAGTCGCAGAAGTGGTTGAATTAGACGCTGTACAGTCACCTCTGTCATTGCAACTGATCATTTTGATAAGTGCATTTTTCTCAGCCATCTGAAGGGCTCCATGAATCCTCTGGTCTCATCGGGCCCTGTTGGGATGAGATCGTAGGTTCTGATATCCTCCAGGATCCATCGAAGCGACAGATCTACAAATCCCTCGTACTCGTCCCAGACATGATGACCTGAATCAGAGGAATGGTGAACTTCTGTTGAACGATGATGAGCATTTCGCGCAAACTTGATCAGTGATTTCTCAGTTTTGTTTTGACTGAGTGCGTGTGAATAAGCTGGATCGCGCGACTTAGCTTTCGTTGGACACTGTAGAAATCTCGTATTTACAACAACGACATCAGCTCCTAGACCTTTTTCCTCCCTCTGTAAGCGCTTTTAACGCGGAGAGTACGGGTTCGAGTCTCCTCCCCTGGGACGGTTACTGTGTAGGGACATTGAGCAAGTCCTTCACTTACAATTGCTCAACGCCATCGCTTGATGCTTACCCTTAGATAGTGGCGCCTAATAAATGCAGAAATAATAATAGTCAATAGTTCAATAAAGATGAAGATTGCCTTCGCAATAAGCAAAACTTCGTTACATGAAACTTCGATAAACAGATCGATCATAGTTTTTTCTTGTGAAGTTGTGAACGCCTCTTATGAGTTTTTCGTGAAGTGGCGCTACACAAATTTGCGATTACAATTACAAATTACAATTACATACATACATTAGCTAACCATACATCATTTGAGCTCACATAACCAAACCAACTCGTTACTGCTTGCTGTGTATTTCGTCCTATGATAAAATTCAAAGTACAAACAGTGACTAATATTAATAATGAGAAACCAGTTTTATTAAGTTTCTGGTGTTGCAATAAATTAATGGTTTACAGATATATAAAAAAAGGATTAAAAATGAATGTCATTTTTGATGTAACAATAAATTAGTGGTTTACAGAACTATAACAAACGGATTAAAATGAATGTCATTTCTGATGTAACAATAAATTAATGGTTTACAGAAATATAAAAGTAACTAATACGTTATTTAGGTCACAGTAGAAGGTTTGCAAATTCTTGGATGGCATCAGCATCTAATGAATGGATCGATTCATTGGGGATCTAATTAATGGGTTATTATTGGGGATATTATTGGGGATCTAATTAATGGGTTATTACTGGAGATATTATTGGGGATCTAATTATTGGGGATCTAATTATTGGGTTATTACTGGGGATATTATTGGGGATCTAATTAATGGGTTATTACTGGGGATATTAATGGAGATCTAACTATTGGGTTATAACTGGGGATCTAATTAATGGGTTATTACTGGGAACATTATTGGGAATCTAATTAATGGGTTATTACTGGGGATATTACTGGAGATCTAACTATTGGGTTATAACTGGGATCTAATTATTGGGTTATTAATTCCCTCTCTCTCGGATTCGCCGGTAGATTCTTTTTCCACTGGCAAGTTTCCCTCTCTCTCAGATTCGCCGGTAGATTCTTTTTCCACTGGCAAGTTTCCCTCTCTCTCGGATTCGCCGGTAGATTCTTTTTCCACTGGCAAGTTTCCCTCTCTCTCGGATTCGCCGGTAGATTCTTTTTCCACTGGCAAGTTTCCCCCTCTCTCGGATTCGCCGGTAGATTCTTTTTCCACTGGCAAGTTTCCCTCTCTCTCGGATTCGCCGGTAGATTCTTTTTCCACTGGCAAGTTTCCCTCTCTCTCGGATTCGCCGGTAGATTCTTTTTCCACTGGCAAGTTTCCCTCTCTCTCGGATTCGCCGGTAGATTCTTTTTCCACTGGCAAGTTTCCCTCTCTCTCGGATTCGCCGGTAGATTCTTTTTCCACTGGCAAGTTTCCCTCTCTCTCGGATTCGCCGGTAGATTCTTTTTCCACTGGCAAGTTTCCCTCTCTCTCGGATTCGCCGGTAGATTCTTTTTCCACTGGCAAGTTTCTCTCCGTCTCTCAGATTCGCATGAGACTTTTTTCACGGAATGAGAGACCGTTCATTCGCCAGGAAACCAATTAGTAGTTTACTCATTTGTTTTCTCATATGACAGTTTGTTACATTGTTTAGCTAGACTGATTAACGCCTACAACATGGGGCCTCTGAGTGGATGCCGGTTCGCGTCCTGGTCTTGGCCGATATGACATTTTGTTATACATTTTATTTAAGCTGATTACAGTTTTATTGACGACCTTCTTCAGAACAGGTGAATGTTTTATTCAGTCGATTGAATCAGTTTTAAATTTAACTGCCTTTGTTATTCGGCAGAGGGCCGATTACTTCACTCGCCAGCTGGCGATTCATTCAATGCAAATCATACTGATACAGATGGACCAGGAACAAATACACACGAACCAAATGGCCAGAGAAGAGGAATGGCAGTAGACTTGTATTAGCAAAGTACCAACTGATTACAGCATTTCAATTTCAAGCAAAAGAATCAGCCGCCAAACTTCAATAAATTACACCAAATGACTAAAACCAAAAGAGCCTCCCGCCTTATATGAAAAATTAAATTAAAAACAAATCAGGCGTGAAATTTCGTCAGGCAAATCACACATGGCAAAATGAATTTACGCCTTATATTCGGAAAATAAATAAAAACAACTCAGGCGTGAACTTAAATCAGAATACAACCACAGTAATAAGACAGGTAAAAATCAGCAGCTCCAGACAAATTTATACGGAAAAATGCAAAATAGAACACGCTTAAGTTAGAAAACGAGAAACGAATAATTTGTCAAAAAATACGAGAACTCCAAAATGCAAAAACTACAATCAACATTGAAAATTCTAAGCGCTACAATAATTACGAAATTCAAAAACTCTTCAAACGCGAAATACATAAAAAATTTAAACTTTCAACTTTTTTTGTTTTTGTTTTTAAATTTAAAAACAAATTATAACTCGGCAAACAAACGCAAAAACGCTAACGGCTAACAACGAACAATTTAGAGAAAAATTAAAAATTTGAAAAAGCGAAGCTTCCAAATTGCTTCGGAAATGGACTCATCTGGAGCCGCCTGCATCCAAGTAGGTTCTGAGATTTACCCCCGGGGCCTGGGCATGGAAGGTGTTGGAATGCCCCTCCTGGCGTGGTCAGCAAGATAGGCTTTGAAGTGGCAGAAGTGGTAGAAGTAGACGTGAAAGTGCTTGTAGTCCTCAGGGTACAGGTGGTGGAAGCAGTCATAGAAGGTCTGGTAGAGGTGGAAAAAGCGGCAGAAATAGTCATAGAAGTGAAGGCGGTGGTAGCGGAGGTAGGGTAGGTAGTGGTTGTAGTCGTCCAGCGAGGCAGAGTCTTCGCAACGGGTAAAGTAGTGACGGTAGTTGAGGAGGTGGTGGCGGTAACGGCGGCGAAAGTGGCGTGCATAATGGGTGTTAACAGTCAAGAGATCTTCCCCTTCAACCTCTCTTTCTTTGCCTCTCCGTCTCTCATCAGCAACCCTTTCCTCAGTGTCATGATCAGTTTCCACAAACAGAACTTCCAGGTCTTCCTCAGCGCCTTTCTCAAACACCCGCACCTCCCTCAGTTCCTCAGCCCAGTGAACAGTGGGCCGGACAGGGACCCTTTTCGGAATCCCTCGATAGGGAGCACGGTCAGAGAGATCGTAATGATGGACACCCACGACGGTTTTGCAATGCACGTTTGCCTGACGAGCGGGATTGACATTTCTGTCGCCGTCATTCTCCCCTCTGATCAAAGTCAATCGATCATCGTCAGTGCCTCGCGTGACAGACCTGACTGAAGTTGACTTGTCAGACCAGTTGACAAGGGTGTGACTTGTGTCCCTTTCAAAAATACCACGTGGGTGAGCAGGGTCTGGGAAACGCTAATCACTGGCATCTTGGACAAGAGTGCGCAGTGAATCAGCTTGAACTGGGGGATATGGTTGACCCACAAGACGGACTCCCGTGTCATCATCATCATGACCAGCTCTGTCTTCGTGGCTCCCCTCCTCACGCACTTTCAACAACGTCTGGTCAGGATCGGGATGAGATTCACTTTCATCCACGTCACAGTCACCCCCGCCTTCGTGTGAGACCTCCTTTGAAAGCTGTTTCGTCAGTACTGGGCGATACCTCCTCACGAACTTCCACTGGTGTTACTTCGCCAGAACAGGGATCAGTGTCAGAATCGCATTCATCCGTCAGTCCATCCCCATTACAATCACCCGTGTCTTCGTGTGAGACCTCACATACTTTGACAGCTGTTTCGTCAGTACTGGGCGATACCTCCTCACGAACTTCCACTGGTGTTACTTCGCCAGAACAGGGATCAGTGTCAGAATCGCATTCATCCGTCAGTCCATCCCCATTACAATCACCCGTGTCTTCGTGCGAGACCTTCTCACATACTTTGACAGCTGTTTCGTCAGTACTGGGCGATACCTCCTCACGAACTTCCACTGGTGTTACTTCGCCAGAACAGGGATCAGTGTCAGAATCGCATTCATCCGTCAGTCCATCCCCATTACAATCACCCGTGTCTTCGTGCGAGACCTTCTCACATACTTTGACAGCTGTTTCGTCAGTACAGGGCGATACCTCCTCACGAACTTCCACTGGTGTTACTTCGCCAGAACAGGGATCAGTGTCAGAATCGCATTCATCCGTCAGTCCATCCCCATTACAATCACCCGTGTCTTCGTGTGAGACCTCCTCACATACTTTGACAGCTGTTTCGTCAGTACAGGGCGATACCTCCTCACGAACTTCCACTGGTGTTACGTCGTCAGAGCAGGGATCAGAGTGAGATTCAGTCAGTCCATCCTCATCACAATCACCCGTGTCTACTTGGAATACTTCGTCACGTACTTTGACAGCTGTTTCTTCCGTACAGGGCGTTGATCTATTTGTCTCATCAAGTGTGGGGTTCTTAAGAAAGCTGAA
The DNA here is from genome assembly GCA_964023275.1 of Norana najaformis. Taxonomy (NCBI): domain Eukaryota; kingdom Metazoa; phylum Annelida; class Clitellata; order Crassiclitellata; family Hormogastridae; genus Norana; species Norana najaformis. Next base: position 23,765,441 of record OZ029921.1, read on the forward strand.
TAAGGACATATCCCAAAGCGGACCGGCGGGTGTTTCAACATCTCTGACACGATCTGACTCAACTCGGTCATCGAACAGAGGACAGGGAATCGAACCGCGGTGACCGTCACCTGATGACCGGTTCGTCAACCCTGACCGGTCATCGACGATTTCACACACGGTCCTCGAGTCGCCCTGACTGTCAATGAGGAGCCTCTGCCCGTTACATAAAAAAAGAATGTCCCGCCTGTTCGCATCACGGGGGCCTGGATAGAAAATCTGAGGGGCTACTACCTGGACGGGATCTTCTTCGGCAGCTCCCGGGGGCGTCGCAGCCTCTCCTCCCTGCGCAACCGGCATCCCAAACAGCGTCTCGACCAGACAACCGAACCAGCGACCGAACAGCCGTCGAAACATCACCAACAACGCTGAACCATGGACTCCTCTATAATAGCACAGCGAAAATATTTTAAACCGCTAAATTAATCGCTGCGTTATTAATTAATTAATGTATTTGCTTATGTAAAGCTGTTTGAATTCATAATCACCGCCGCGAACGACACTCAGATGAATCATTTCTACCTCTTTTGTGTACATGTATGCAAGTATCAAGAGTTCCAGACATTTGACATAGCGCCTTTTAAGGACTTCTATATAACTTATCCATAAACAGATGCGATTTAAGTTTTTAGAGACTGCTTTTCTTCTGCTTCCGCTTCTACTCAACGTCCTCCTCCTCCTCCTCCTCATCTTCTCCTCCTTTTCCACCTCCTCCTCCTGCTTCTCCTTCTCCTCTTCCTTTTCCTCCTATCCTCCTCCTTCTCCTTCTCCTTTTTCTCCTTTTCCTCCTTTTCTTCCTCCTCCGCCTTTTCCTCCTCCTCCTCTTCCTCCTCCTTCTTCTCCTTCTCCTCCTCCTCCTCTTACTCCTCCTCCTCCTCCTCTTCCTCCTCCTACTCCTCAATTTTTAGCCACTTCTTTCCTATTTACCGGAAGGTAATAAAAATTGTAAAAAGTTGGTCAAGGACAATATTTAGCTACTTTGTCTAGTTTTTAATTTTTATCCACGTTTTAATTTTTCTCGCGGCGTTTTTAACTTTTATTGTCGCGTTTTGCATTTCTAACGTCGCGATTTGATTTTGATTTTCGCTTTTTGACGTTTGACTTTTCTTTCCGATCCCTTCCACTCAATCGATCGTTCTTTGTTCTCGTTCTTTGAACTCCACCGGAAGCAAGGCTTCGCGACCATTTCCCGCATCTTCCTAGCTTCTTTTCCGGGTATTCGGAGAGAGTGATGGTCGATGTGGGTCGGATCATGTCGCTCGAGGTCGTGACTCGGGTGACCCGGGTCGAGTCATCGTCCGTCAGGGCGATCCAGCTTCCGGCTTTTATATCCTCGTCAGAGAGACAGCAATCGTCTTACTGTCTGTTTCCGATCAAGGTTTCACTCTGTATGTCTGTCTGTCTGTCTCTCTTCTCTCTCTCTCTCTCTCTCTATTTCTCCTTCTCTGTCTGTCTGTCTGTCTGTCTGTGTACGTGGCGTTTTGCATTAGATTATCATTGTCATAGTCGTCATCATCATCATCATCATCATCTTCACCATTATCGTCATCGTCGTCGTCATCGTTATCACCTCATGACTGTGAGCGCGTGGAAAATTTCCCGGATATAGATTGTTGTTGTCGTGTTATTAAGCCATGAAAATCTGACCTTACCTCACCTTGGCTTACCTTGCCATGCCTATTTGCATAAAACTTATGCTTTTAAAAAGACTAACAAACATTTGGAAACAGGTTGCAAGAAATTAGTTGTTCGGATTTTCTTTAAGTCGACGAAGGAGTCGGATAATGTCGGAGAGCTGGAGCCTGGAAGTTCCTTTGGCAGCGACTTCTTTGCGCAGCGACATCAAGCGAGGAACAATCAAAGCTCTTACTGCTTACTGGACTATTCGCTAGGTGGCGTAATATTTTCTTGACGCCATAATTATTTACTAAACTCCAAGACTAGTCTCCAGCTGCTGATGCTGCATCGCTCCATCTTCGCCCAGCATCTTGGATTCGATCGACTGCGCAGACTCCGTCAAGAACTCGAACAAGCGATTCCCGGCGAACCGGATGTGCGCCGACTGCACGCGAACGACATCCGGTGGACTAAGTACAAACAGGAAGTGGCCGAAGAGGCTCTCGATCACGTGACCAGGGTCGGCAACGCGCATCGTGTTCGGACGTCAAGAGAGGGTGCTGGAGTGAGCGAAAGGTCAAAGCCATTCCACGTTTGCGAATAGGATGATTTATATAGGTCATGACCTCCCTGGTTGTCACAGGTCACCATCGACTATAACACTTTCTACATCGAGGTTGTCTAACCCTAACCCAAACCCTGACCCAAGCCATTATTACCCTTTCCCAATTACCTAACCAGTGGTATAGCGTTGCAATTACCTCCATCTGACCTTAAAACTTATCATAACCCTTAATATAGCCATAATTTCAATAACTCTTTTCCTAGCCCTTCTTGCCTTAAATCTTAGCCTACCCCATTCCTTAACCCGAATTTGGTAGGCATCACTCTGACCCTATTCCTTCATTCAATTCTAATTAAAACCAATATGACTCCCGAAACTTGGAGATCTGTTAATTAATTAATGCTGCCCGTAATTTAGAGCTCATCGAGTACGAGTCTCTACATTCGAACCAGCCTTGCTATAATTACTAAACACTGACTCCCAAGAAATTGTCTCCACTTGGACAGATCCTGGTCCAGACTCCCAAGAAAGCTGACTACACCGTGGACCAAGGACAGCTCTCAGCGCCCGCGCCTTCATCGTTACTGGCTCTTGATTCGGTGGAGGTCATTGCTGCAGGGGCCAATGACCTGGTCTCCCTGACGCAGTTTTCCTGTGGCGCTGAGAAATTTCTGAGATTTACATTACATTAAATGTTTACAGTACCCTATGGTGGACTGTCGGTAACGCGTTTGGTCAGTGATCATGCGGTTGCGGGTTCGACTCTGTGTGACGACCCTGGGCAACTTGTTTGCACACACCGTGCCTCTGTCACCAAGCAGTGGAATTTGGAACCAGCGTAACTTGGGAAGTAAACAGAAAGTCCTGCGATGCGCTGGCCCGTGTCCAGGACCTTGGGATTCCTCCTTTGCCGTCTCAAGAGCCTAAGAAAAAGGAATGAGCGCCTACCCTATGTCTCACACGTGGGATAAGGGATACTTTATTTTTTACCCTACATCACATTTCATTGCATTACAAGCGAATCTTTACTTGGATTCGAATCCAGTTGAGACATACCGCGCGTCCATTGATGTGGCGCCCTACCACTAGGCCATAAATTTACTACTGAAGTGGCGCCCTCTGGTCGAAGTCAAACGCACGCAGTGAACCGAAACAGACTCTGAGACGACTTCTGGTTTCCTCGTGAGGTTTTTGACATACTCCATATCGCATTCAGCTCCATTAAGAAAAGGGGTGAAAAGAGTTAAATCCGAAGAGAAAGGGTGAAAGGCAGCACGGGTCTTAAGGGTGCTTGAGTCATTGAACAAGTGTCGTTGATCGGTAAGTCTTTCTTCCGGTTCTAAGAGAACAGCCCTTGAGTCACCGAACGTCGCAACGCTCCAGTGATTTCGAGGTTCTAATTGGCAGGGCATCGGTCACGGTTGGCTGAGCAGCTGTGATCCAAATGGCGAAGATCACTTACGCAATCGCTGAACGTTGTTCAAAAGCGGAAGGAGGTGCTTGAGACGGCTTCAAAGGAGGGACCGCCTGAGAAAACATATTTTCTTGACTAATTGCTTGCAACAAAGTGAGACTGATTCTTTATACGAAATACTATCCGAGATTATACAAGATGAAACTAAACCAAAATAGAATATAAGATGATAGAATGCCGGAGGAGAGGTAGCATAGGATAGCTTATGCTAGCTTAGGATTGCATACGATAGCTTAGAATAGGTAGCATAGGATAGCATGGGATAGGTAGCATAGGATAGCATGTGATAGCTTAAGATAGATAGCATAGGGCAGCGCATGATAGCATGATAGCTTAGAATAAGTAGCATAGGATAGCTTATGATAGCTTAGGATATGTAGCATAGGATAGCTTATGATAGCTTAGAATAGATAGCATCGGATAGCATATGATAGGTTTGGATAGGATAGCATCGGGTAGGATAGCATAGAATAGAACAGGATAGAATAGATTATAGAATGAGATTGGATAGGTAGGATAGGTTCTTGAGAATCGCTATAGAAATATTCTTTTACGAAGCAATCAATTACATTTAACATAATATCGGTATTAGTTTTGATGTTAAACACATTCAATGTCTTACATTAATTACATTAATTAGTTTAAATAGTAAACCGTATTCGCCAAAGATTTTGTTTCGAAGTTTTAATCGTATCAATTATTTTAAAGGAACGAATATGACAAACTACTATTTAACAACGACACAGTTCGTAAAGATGCAAATGAAGTTAATTAATATTCAAAGATACTTAATATTCAAACATACCTAATTAATATTCAAAAAGTTGAAATCTTACACGTCCATACAAGTGTGAAACGTCTCCGCTTCAGAAGCACACCGTGAAGAATTTAAATTTTAAATATACTTACACATTTAATAAATAAAGCCCTAATAGTCTTTGTGTCGAATATTAAATTACCCAGAAAACAGTCGAATAAGCCACTGACATCTTTCAACAAACGAATCTCTTGAGATTTCCAGTTTCCACTGTCATCGATCGATGCTTCGGTACAGGTGACTACTTTGCCCAGTGATAACAAGTCAGCCTTAAAAGTTCAGGCATGGAGTTCGATTTCTGGTGTAACAAGTAGACAGAGGTTCCCAGTTCCAGTTCATTCCATCGACTGCGAGTTGCTTTCCTCCGAAGCCATCAGGGTCGACCTGGAATCTCCATCCGTATCTCCACTTTCCGTTGGTCCTCCTTCAGCCGCCCTGGAGAACTTGAACTGCCGTTTATCGTGGCATCGTAAGAGGGCGACACTCTTGGGGTGTCGTTCCTTAAGGTGGTGGTAGTGGACTTCCGGTTCTCCCGTGGAGTGGCCGCAGTCCTCGCAGACGTAGACCTTGTCTCGACGTTCCTTGTGGCCGTATTGGTAGCTGACATTGTGTACCTTGCGACAGTGAGACTCGAGGGAACAGCGCTGTGTGAACGCCTTGTCGCAGTGGTCACACTTGTATGGACGAACCCCTGAAACAACCGGAAACACCGGATCAGTTGTATGATAGCTGATTGGTTAGATCGCTTGTCTTGTATGTAGGTCACGGTAGTCGATTGGCTAGAACGCTCCGCTTGTATGTAGGTCACGGTAGCCAATTGGTTAGAGCGCTCGGCTTGTATCTAGGTCACGGTAGCCGATTGGTTAGAGCTCTCGGATTGTATCTAGGTCATGGTAGCCGATTGGATAGAGAGCTCGGCTTGTAATGCGGAGATAACGCGTTCGACCCTTCTTCCCTTAGGTGGTTACTGTGTAGGGACCTTGATCAAGTCCTTAGCTCGCAATTGCTCAGCGCCATTGACTGATGCTTAGTCATTATATAGTGGCGCTTAATAAATGCAGAATTATTATTAATTATATATTATTGCATTGTATTGTTTTGTATTACATTACGTTCTTCGTATCGTATCATGTCGTATTAATGTTTACCTGTATGTGTTCTTGTATGCCTTTTGAGGTCAAAGGTGTCGTTGAATCCCTTTCCGCAGATCGTGCACAGGTATCGTTTGATGTCGTTGTGGCATTTGACGTGGCGATTGAGCAACCGCTGAAGCGGAAACACCTTGCTGCAGATGCGGCACAGAAACTGATTTGCAGACATCTGTAGGCCTATATACACACACACACAACCGCACACACATACACAGCCAGCGAACATTTATGCAGCGCCATCTCTCAGTGATATATAGCAATGACGAAACCAAATGCAACTCAAAAAATTACTGTCCAATTTAAAGGTGTCTAAGCGGTGACTTTAATTAATAGTAGTATCCCGTGTTTAACGACAGCCTGCCAGGTTGCCAGGGTCTTTGACGTGGACCTTACCTTAAATTTAAAAATCTAACATTTCATCTACTCTAACCGATTAACTTCTAAGGCATCCGTCGATTGCCACTTCAAGTAAAATCGTAATCCAACCATAATACATTGATAAAGCCACTCGGCAACGGGCGATGGAATATGCTGTGCGTGCGTGCGTGCGTGTGTGTGTGTGTGTTTAACGACTCTGTGTCATAACAAAGATGATTAGCGTCGCCCTCCTCCATTGTCCATCCTTCGAACTGGCACCACCCCAATAAAGCCAGTGGCGCAGTTGACTGACCTTCACGAGTAATCCTCATTGTTTAACAATATTTTGTGGCTGCCACTGCCATTGACCTTGACCTTGTCTTATATTTTTACATTTATGACCATACACAGCAAGATGTTAAGACTCGTAGTTCCGCAGTTTAACGACAGCTTACGACATCAAAGGCCGTTGCCGTCGCTCTCCTCCTTTATCCAGGCTTGGGACTGGCACTACCCCAAACAAGCCAGTGGCGGAGTTTAGTTATGACTGTTATTATTTCCAAAGTTTAACGACATCTTATGGCTACAGTGGCCGTTGACGAATACATTGAAAATTGAACTTGAGATTCGGACCATCTCCGACTCTGTCTCAGAATTTATTATATAACGGCGTTTCCGTACCGTTTTAAAGGTGTCTAAATTGAGCATTTCATTATCCAGCATTTAGCGACATCATGTGGCTGTCAAGCCACTGATGTCACCCTTACTTTATTGTTGTTTTTGTTCTTATTGTTAATTTGTTTATTTTTATTTATTAAATGCCATTATCTAAAGGCTAGCCATCAATTGATTCGATGAGTTGCATGTGAAAGACATAGGATCTCTACACTGTAACCGTCTGCGGGAGACGCTAACCCTTACACTCCACGTTAGAAGGCGAGTTCTCAAATCAATCGACTACGCATTTGTGGCTGCCAGGGCCGTTAACATCGACTTTGTTTTCCTGCATAAACTATCAGCTAACGTTTTTTTGAACGTAGTCGTACTAGTTCCAGTGTTTAACGACATCTCATGGCATCAATGGCCGTTGACGTCCCCTCCTCGAGGCTGGAAACTGACAGTAAAGCAAGCAACAGCTAGCGAAGTTGAGCTTTATTATAACCTCTGCTGGATACATTTTAAAGGTGTCTAAGATATGGCGTAACGACATCTTGCGGCTACCAAGACCGTTCTACGCGCGAAAATTCTGCTTTACAATTATTTTACGGAACCAAGATGATTGCAGAGCAATTGAAGAACGTATATAGTGCATTCAAAAGCGTTTTAAAGGTGTCTAAAATATGCCTGCATTACACAGTGTTCAACGACATAATGTGGCTGCCAGCTATGTAATAACCGAACGTTTCCTCTACCTTATCTTACACTATCGATAGCCATACCATCGTATCATATTACGATCCTAAAAGGCTCTATAAATATCAACATACATACATACATAGATACATACGAACATACATACAAACATACATACATACATACATACAGATATACATACATACTTACATACAGATATACATACATACATACATACCTAAATACAGATATACATACATACATATCTACTTATTTACATACATACATACGTTATCAATATAGAACCACGAAAGGGCATTCGGTCGAAAACAGAGATGCATAGGATTTTAAAGGCGCTATATCTTTGTCGAACTGCATTCTAGAATAACATGGGAATGTTTGAAGAATGAATGTAGGGATGATTTATATGAATAGCTACAGAGGAGGGAGGATAGAGATCGGACTGTACCAAGGTCCTGTTGGCTGAAGAGTTGGGCGATGGAGTTGTTCTGGAGAAGAGGATTCTTGATTCCGTGTCCTCCGTTGACGACTTCCACCTCCGCTGGCAACATCTGGATTCAGACAAAAACATTTATCTGGTACTGACATTAATGGATCATTAACCTCGCACGGACCACTGAATCATGAACCTGGGACTGACAATGTTGAATTTTTAATGTGGTTCTGCTTCGATTTAAAAAGGAATCTGGTACTTACTCTGATGAGTCATGCACTGTCGGTACTGAAAAAATTAATTAATTAAAAAGGAATCTGGTACTATGATGAATCATGAATCTGGTACTGGCAATGTTGAATTATTAATGTGGTACTTCTTCATGTTAGAAAGGAATCTGGTACTGACTATGATGAATCATGAATCTGGTACTGGCAATGTTGAATTATTAATGTGGTACTTCTTCATGTTAGAAAGGAATCTGGTACTGACTCAGATGAGTCGTGGATAATGACTCTAGCAAGTCGTAAATTGTGAAAAATGGTACTACTGATGAATTGTGAATGTAGTATACTGCCTCCGGTACTGATTCTAATTACAGTTAAGTACCTGTGTTGGAATGAAGACCGGAGACGGTATTTCCGACGTCATTCGATCCTCATTTTCCAGAAGCAAACCGGAAGTTGACGTTGTTTCCACCGCCACCGTCGTCGGCGACACAGACACGTGACCGGAAGAACGAGTAACATCCGGTCTAATTAAATATGAAACCGGAGATGACGTCACAAGACCTCTGGCGACGGTTTCGAAAGGCTGTAGAAACCTTCTTTTGCCAGATGTCGCCAGCTTGGAACCCGCTTCCGGCGTGTTGTCTGCATACAGACGGCGCGCATGCGCAGCCGTCGTTCGCAGTTTCGGTGAATACGTCGGCGTGGTAAAGGCACACGGAAACGGAAGTGGTTTTGCCAGATGGATGCCACTCCGACACGAAGTCTCCGCCAGGAGGTCGACCGATCCGAAGATGGATGGAATCTGCTTCCGGTTGGGGTGGATGTTCCGGAAGTGGTGGCTCGATGAAGGTCCTGGACTGCGCGTCGGCCATGCTGAGCTGGAGTTCGCGCCGTTGACGTCATCGTCGTCGATTTTTTTGCCATCTTCCGACGGAACATTGTTCTCTTTGTGACTCTCTGCAACAATAGAATCAGACTTGGAACACAGACTGTACACGAAAACTGGTTATCAGATTCGACTCCAAGATGTACACGTCCCCTTCAACGGTCAAAATTTCAAATATTCTCATCAAGTAAGTAAATAAAAAGTAAAGTATCCCATATGGTCCCACGAGTGAGGCGTAGGAAAGGCGCTCATTCCCTTTTCTTCAGCCCTTGAGCCGGCAATGGATGAATCCCAAGGTCCTGGACACGAGTCCAGTGCATCGCAGGACTTGCCGTTTACTTCCCAGCTTACTGGCCGGCATCAAATTATGATACTTGGTGACAGAGGCACGGTGTGCGCAAACAACTTGCCCAGGGGCGTTAGACGGAGTCGAACCCGCAGCCGAATGATCATTGACCAAACGCGTTACCGATAGACCACCGTGCCCCACACAAATAAATAAGAAAGTAGCCTTTATTAGCCCAGACAAGCGCATATGCATTCTACTGTATTGTATAGAACGATTCGCAATACTGCCTTTAAATGGTTTAGATTTAATAACAGATTTAATAAAGGGACAGTCTTCAGTGTTAGCTCGACAAGTACAAAGTTTTCTAAATTCTTCAGGGTGCTACATTAATTACAAAAAACATGCATGCGAAGTACGAAGTACGAAGATACGAAGTACTAATTTTCAAAATTTTTCTCCCAGTGCAAAGGCTTAAATATATATCAAAACAGTGCATCGTTTGCAAATATCGCTTACAAAGTGAACAGTTTTTAAGCAGAAATTGTACAGTTTTACAGATTCCTCCAAAACCGCCAACTGCACTCAAAGCTACCCGCAAAGTATTGTACACTCAAACTGTATACGAGGTATACATTCAGAGTGTACACATTGTGGGGCACGGTAGCCTAGTGGAGAGAGTGCGCGGCTTGTAACGCGGAAAGTACAGGTTCGAAACTCCTCCGGGACGGTTACTGTATAGGGACCTTGAGGAAGTCCTTCACTCACAATTGCTCGCCGCCATCGATTGATGCTTAGTCATTAGATAGTGGCGCATAATAAATGCAGAAATAATAATAATAACATAATTTATTGTACACATTCAGAGTGTACACATTATTTATTGTACACATACAGTGTACACATACTTTATTGTACACATTCAGAGTGTACACATTATTTATTGTACACATTCAGTGTACACATACTTTATTGTACACATTCAGAGTGTACACATACTTTATTGTACACATTCATAGTGTACACATACTTTATTGTACACATTCATAGTGTACACATACTTTATTGTACACATTCATAGTGTACACATACTTTATTGTACACATTCATAGTGTACACATACTTTATTGTACACATTCATAGTGTACACATACTTTATTGTACACATTCATAGTGTACACATACTTTATTGTACACATTCAGTGTACACATACTTTATTGTACACATTCAGAGTGTACACATTATTTATTGTACACATTCAGTGTACACATACTTTATTGTACACATTCAGAGTGTACACATACTTTATTGTACACATTCAAAGGGACAGATCGCAACACACAAATTGCCACGTATCTCGAAACTAAATCTGTACAGTTACTAACCGCGTACACACATACCTGTACGCCTGGCACCTGTGTTAGGGGCACAAATTGAACCCTCCACGCACCCCACCCTCTAAATTCCCTACCCCATTTCTAATCTTAAACTCCCCGTCGGGGCGCCGATGGCCCGGGGCATAGGGGGTCGGCAACTTTCACCCTCTGACCTACGGAAGACGCAGTTTTCCTAATTGAGCCCCAACCTCGAGGCCGACAAACGGGGTTACTAATTAGGGTGAATGGAAATAGATGTTCCACGGACATTAGCGCATTGTTCAGTCACCCCAGCCCAGTTCAGGGGTCAGAGGTATCAGGGTAAAGGCCAAGGAATTCGTTATGGTCGATGACCTAATCAAGGCATTCCTATATATCTATATTTATATATACATTAATGAATACTGATACGTTATGTATATGTATGTATACACATATATGTATGTATATACATATGTATATATATACATATATATACATATGTATATATATACATGTATATATTACACATGTGTAATATATATTACACATACATATATATATGTATATACAGATATATATATATATACATATCACATCCGTATGCATCTAAATACAAATATATATATACACACATATATATATATATATTACACATACACATACATATGTATATAGATTAAACATACACATATGTATATACATATATATACATATGGCATATGTATGCATTATGTACATATATATACACATTTCTGCATATGTATGTAGCACACAGCAATCTATGTGTGACACTTTATTGACATACATGAGGTGCAGATATGATCCAATTGTAGGGATCGCTTGAAGGCAGCGGGAATCGCTCAAGGTCTTTGATTGCAATCGCTCTCCAGTTCAACGAGCCGTCCTGACAGTTTTATTGCTATTAAGTCATGCAAATATTTCCCAGTTAAAGCGAATTACTTTAGACTTGTAAAGAGATGTAGCGATACGATTAGAACAGCGAATGTTGCATGCAACTGTTATTAGAAGCAGTTGAATACGTGTCTGGGCAGCTGTACTTAGACGAGGAATCGAATCTGCGACTTTCGGGCCCGTTACATCACGCGACGCGAGCCACTACGCCATTGCAATTACGCGACGATTCGGATTACCATCAACTTAACGGCGCCTGTACTCTTAAAGGCAGAGTGGTCGTGACAATGCATTGTCTGCAGCTAATGCCATCAACCTTATCTAAAATATAGTCAGTATCGTCAATATACCTAGGCATTCGGTTTGAAGTGTACTTGCATTCCGTACTCAAAGCAGAGCAGCAGAGAACAACAGACCAAAAAGGAGAAGAGAAGAGTAGAGAAAAGAAGAGAAGAAAGACAGCATATATATAGTAGAGAAGAGACAGACAGAGAGAGACAGAGAGAAATAAACAGATAGAGACAGACAGACAGACAGACAGACAGACAGACTGCCAGGCGTACACCGACCTATTTCACTGATCATCCACCCTTCCAAACAGCCACACTGATTCGCGCATGTAATTGTACACGTTTTTCTATAGCGACCGTATGGCCTCGACCCTGCTCATTTTCCAGTGAATTAATCGGGTAAGATCCTTCACCACCACTGCTTGTTTGACTGGGCGCCACGCCATTTAAGGTACCCATATACGGACCGTGCTAGCCCGAGATTCAAATCTCTTAAATAAGCCACTATATCGGCATGCGAACCGGCATCCTCACGCACAGAGGCGCCTTAACTGCCGTACACTTTAACCGATGTAGCTAACTGGGCCAATGTTATGGTAACGGACGAAGAGTATCAAACGCCTCTGGTCTGTCTATGGACCACGCCGAAGATCGTCCGCCCATCCGTTCTCACGGTCTGAGACGCCGACCGTCCGTGAGATACCTGCGTGCTTTTCACAGGACCGCAACAACGTTAAAGTTCAAACACGTGTTGAAGAAATAGCTTCTATTGTTCTTCGCTCCAAGTCACATCCACCGGACCGTAAACGTTCCAGCGAGACGCGTTGGAAAACCTGCGACTTAATTTTCTCAGTTTTCACTGCATTCGCCAGCAGGGTGCATAATTCGTCTTTAAAGTTGTAGCGTTCGATGCTGTTTTGCATGAGTTAGGCCTTTAGGGCTGCTACGTAGGCCTTCAGGTATGAGATGCGCGTAGAGCGAGTGAATGACGATGGAAGAGGGAAAGACTTCTGGAGTGGAATTGAATGGAGATTCCATTCGATGCCCTGCAGCGATTTTAATTGTTCATTCCGTTTGGCCTTTGAAGTCAATTTTCCGGTGAGATGAAGACGTTACGAAATCAAAGCGCACTCTAAGCAATGCAATTGTCTCTGTTCTCAAGGCTGATCAAAGACCCGTTGTGATATTCCCACGAATCCAACGGAATGCTCCACTGCCATGGTACTCAGCGGATATCAGCAGTTACGACGGGAAGATGAAGACGCGCATAGGAAGGGCGATACTGCATTTGGAAGACTTGCAAAGTTCGGAAGAGCAACGCATGCGGTAGAGATCCCTCTGCATCCAGTCATAGTATAAAAACACTACTTACGGAAACACGGGCAGCGATGGTGACAAGCAAGAGAAGACAATATCAACGTTTATTTAACTGCAATAAAATATAATTTACATGCTGACTTACATTGCTAACTTTGACTTACTTACTTACTAAATCTTACTTACTTACTAAATCTTACTTACTTACTTACTTTACTACCCTACTTACATTAATAGTTCTTAAATGTTGCATATTAACTTTAACTTCCTTATTCCGTATGTTCGGTCATCTTTGTTTTTCGTGTTAAGTCCTCGCTTTTGCTGTTGTTGGCCCATCTCTATAGAAAGGACTTCCGCTATCGTTTCGTGCAAGGGTCACTGTTGGTTACAGAGCTCAGTCAGCTCGTTGTTTAAAGACGTTCTTATTTCCCCAGGGTTCTCATGCTGGAAGCGCCTCTGAGTAGTTTGTTCTGTAAGAAGCGCTATATAAGTTATCAAGCACAATACTATGACGTATCTAAAATATTTGTCATGGTGGCGACACTCGGGCCAAGTGTTCCATACTATTGGTCCAAATTGGCAAATGTTCTGTCCCTCATAGAACAACCCACCCTTCCCCCAATTAACCCGCCATTTGGGGTGCGAATAGTGCGTCCGTTGGGGCAAAAATTCCATCCGTGGGGCACAAACTCAGCAACAGGCGCTTGGTCTGCAATTCCAGACGCCCGTTCGAGGTTCCTAGTCCCCTGCCCTCGTGTCCGGAGCTCAAGAAGGCCACTTAACGCGACGAAAGGCTCCTCTTTGAAGACTTCCAACAGATTTGCGTTACGTAACTCGGGGTCGCGTTGCGTAAAGGGCGTGCTGAGTTACGTAGGCGCTGACGTTTTCGTTGCTAATGAGTCTGTCAGAGGGTTGAAGTGACTTTCGGTTCACGCTGGGGGAGGTCGGTGGATCAAAAGCAACGGGGGTTCATAAGAATTTGGCGCCAAAGGGTTAAAAGCAGGGTCTGTCTGTATTGTTGTCACTGGTCAAGTTGAGCGCAACAAAAATACCCAACATACAGAGGTATACAGAGAGACCTATTTAGAAATATATTTTGAGATACAGGGAAAGGTATACACAGACAAAGAGAGACATAGGGAATGACATGCAGAGGGATATGACAGAGCTACGTACTGAGAGATGTAGACGGTGGATAGAAATAGAGGAAAGAATTAAACAGAAAGACATAGACAGAGAAAGACAAAGAGATAGATAGATAGAGAGAGAGAGAGAGAGAGAGAGAGAGAGAGAGAGAGAGAGAGAGAGAGAGGGAGACAGACAGACAGAGACAGAAAGATACAGTGAAAGACATGCAGAACCACTCTATGACAGTACGTAGACAGGCGTACAGCGAAAAAGCTACATAGATTGTGGTTGAGAGACGAAAAGTAGAAAGGCAGACCAGTGAATCGGTTAACATTTAGACAGACAGGTAGACACACAAACTGACAATCAGGTGGACACAGACAGGTGGGCAGACAGACGGGTGGACAGACAGAGGGACAGAGAAGCGGACACACAGACAGACAGGTGGACAGAGAGACAGACAGGCATATAGCTGCATATTAGACACTTCAACCGCTAAATAACCTGCTCAGTGGCTGTACATCAGATATCAGGCTGTGGGAGTTCCTCGTCACGAGACAAGATGGAAAACCGATGGAAAAAGGTGTCAACCAGAAGAGGAGGAGGAGAAGAAGAATGAGATAGAATAGAGAGGAAGAGTAGGAGGAATCAGAGGAGGAATCAGAGGAGGAAACTATCTCGAGAAAGACTACACCTCAATAACAATAGAACCGAATATCAGCAACTAAAGCATTAGCCATCGAACGGGGATTCCATTTCTGGTGTCAGACCGGCCTCCCATTCAACTGACCCATCTTAACCCTTGCGGGTCGAGGGTTACAACCCCTCCAAGCGGACGTTACTCCTCCAGCTAATCGCTACCTACCCAGCCCGATCGAATGAATAGCCAGGCGTCCGAGTACCCGATCGTAGCGGGGATTCTAACGTTGTCTGTCCGCCCCTGCGTAGGGCGAAGAAGGAGGACAAGAAGGGGTGTTACGCCCACTCAAGGGCTGAGGAATTCATTTACAAATTGCGTTTTAACGACCCCGCTCGCAGTATTATTCTTTCCTGGGGTGGGATCGCCCGAGGATGTTTGAAAGAGGGGTACAAATAGCAGGGTCAAGATTCAAAGAGTATTAAGAACTGGTTTCCTGACCGAAATATCTCTACCGAACATTAAGATATCACTTAGATGTAAAGACATCTCAGTCGGAGAATAATTTCTCCATTCGGCCCAAAATGACAGATTACACGCTTCGCCAAAATAATTAAGGAATGTCACAATACATTACACATTAGATCTTCCTAATATAATTTACATTTACATTTCTCGACTTCTGTAGCGCCATTTGCACCGCGGATGTTTAAATGACGACTCACCAAGTGAAACGGGAGACAGAGTTAATAATCTCATCCGATAAAATCATTGAAATGTCATGCATGTATATATGTATGTAGATATGTATGTATATGTGTATGTATGATTGTATGTATGTATGTGTTTATGTATGTATGTATTTATTTCATGCGTGTATATATGTATGTATGTAGGTGTGTATGTATGTATGTACGTCATGCGTGTATATATGTATGTAGGTATGTAAGAATATGCTTATGCATGCATGTATGTATGTACAGGACGTGTGTATGTTTGTCAGTCTGCATGAATGTTTGTATGTGGGAATGTGTGTATGAATGTATCTGCATATGTATGTATGTATGGAAGTATGTTTGCATGTATGTATGTCCTCATATAAGTATGCATGCATGTAGGTATGTGTGTACATGCATGTGTATATGTATGTATATTTGTATGTATGTATCAGGACATTTATGTAGCGCCTATTGTGCTTACCTCTCAAAGTATGAGTGGTTAATTACAGGCAAGCACGGACCGGGCACTTGCTCCAGACGCCAATCATGAGTAGCGATCGTGACAACAGGTGTCCCAATCATACGTCGGCACGAATTCCCCATTCAACGGCATGTACCAAGAATCTGGCTCCCTGCTTCCTCCTCTTCCCCTATCCTTCCCTGGTCTTCCCTTCCCGCCCCCTACAGCACCGGAGATTCACCGGCTGGTCCTCCTCCGGTGAGCCCTGCAATTACGAGCAACGCACAAAGGGTGCATTGAACTAACCATTGGTCTAAGGAAGCCATTACCTCCCGTTCGACATATGGACGAAACAGTCGTCTACCGGTGGGTGAAAGAAAAGGCCCTCTAACGGCTGGAGGAAGAAGAGGCCCTCTACGTGAAGGAAAGGCCCGCTAGCGCCAGGAGGGAAGCGAGCAGGGATGAGCGCGCGACAGGTTTTGGGGGGCAAGAGAGCCAATCTAGCGGGGAAGTGATTATGGGGGCATTGTTCGTCTTCCTGTCCCCCTCGGAGACGGAAAGTCGAGAGGGCATGCAACGGCTTATTTCGCTCCCCCCGTTACTACAGGTGCCCCCGTCGAAGCGAGGGGCACCTGTCCGGGCTTACTCTTTTTGTCCGGCGAAGCGAAGAGATTTTTGGCTCGAAACAATAGAGCACGCTCTTCGGGAATGCGAACGGAATAAGACTTCATTAGGTGCTGTGTTCTGCTTCAAACCTATTCGTCTCTTTGACGCTTTTAAAGGTCGCCGACTTAGCGCTCTAAAGGTCGCCGACCTAAGACTTCAAAGGTCGCCGACCGAAGACTTCAAAGATCGCCGACTTAATCTTCGCTTCAGTTATCGCTAACGGTTTGAGAAAGTCGGGAACTATAAGAAAGTGGAAGGATTGCTTGATCGTTTCGAATTCCTTTCTTGCTCTTCATATCTTTTTTCTCATTCGCTCAAATACTAGAGATCACTGACCATCTCTCCTCCATAGCTCTTATAGTAGGTATCCATTACGAAGAGTTTAGCGACATCTTATGGCTGGTAAGGTCATTAATGCCGCTCGTATCTTTTATCTTTTTACCTGCCTAAGAGTTAAGATCAAATGATAAATTTGTGCCTATCTTTGCTTTATTGTGGCGTCCAAAATATATACATTTGATTCTAAATCGACCTGAACAAGAAACGAATTTGTTGCAATGCTCATTCAAATAAGTAAGGTAAGGTAAGGTACTGTAAGTTCAGTTAAGGTACCGTAAGGTAAAATAAGGTAGTTGCTGAGTTATTACACACTTTTATAAATATTCATCCCGAAGTGTAAGAACCACTGTTCGATCCAGCCTGGGCCTGGTTAACTCCGCCAACATTTCTTCACTCCTTCTCTCGTCTTGTCCAGTCGCTTACAAATCTATAAGTGTACCGCTGACTGACTGAATGACTGACTGACCGACTGACAGACTGACTGACTGACTGATTCACTCATTCATTCACTCACTCATTCACTCACTCATTCACTCACTCACTCGCTCACTCGCAGTGTCATTCGCTCAATATGCTATTATGTTAGACGTACTATTCCGCCAAAGACATCTCAATTTCAATCTATCTTCAATAGCAACTTTCAGCTGCGTTTGATACCCATGTTTAGCGCCTTTGTCGAGTTCTGGAAAAGCGCTATACAAATAGCCATATGCATACATACATTTTACAGCGCCTTTAGTGAGTCTATATTTTATTTACTAGGCAATTAAATCAAGTTAACGAATGAAATAGGAGTAATTGTAAAATTTCAAATCTTAAGGTGTCTTACCGGTAGCAGAGATGTCGCTGTGTGGAGATGAAGTCCTCATGAGCGGAAGCAGGCTGATCACTGAAGGGTTCTTTGGAGTGCTCGAAGACAGAGGAACTGAGGAGTGGACGTTTCCCCAGTGGTGAGTGTTTTGGACCAGCTGGATCGGACTGAAGGACACGCTGAGTAAAGGAGACGAGAGGAGTGGCGTTGAAGTGTGACTGGGTCCTTCGAAAGAACCTATACCGTTTGAGGTTGTTGGAGTTCGCGTGCAGAACCTCTCGTGGTTTTGATTCAGACGGGGTCCAACGGGAACACTTGGATGAATTTCAGCTGGTTTATATGAACTGAGTCCAACTGGTAGATTTCGATGTGTTCCAGGTGTTAGCTCTGGGTGAAGTCCAGCTGAGAAATTGTTCAGAGTAGACAAATTGCTTGTGAATGGAGGTGATTCCTCTTTTCTAACTGAATCTAATCTAATTGAAGTATTCACTGCCGGGGTCTGCGGATGATCTGCGATCTTCTTCCCAACATCCGGGTTCCAAGACAGACCAATCACTAGACTCTGGGAACCTTCTGTCACCGGTGACCTTTTCACAAGGTTCCATTCAGGGTCGACTCCCGACTCCCTAGAAGTTCGAGGTCGCTGTTCGGAAGTCGATTGGTGGATGCGAAGAAACCGGGTCTTCTTGACGAGGAAAGCTTTTGGCATCTTCACAGAATCTAAGAATTGAAATAGTTTTTCAGTTGCCTCTGGGACAATCGAGGATTTTGTCAGCCCAGTTGCACTGACTATTGTCTGTGAATTCAGAGGCAGAAGTCCTGAGATCTCGGCCGAGATGTACTGGCTGTTCTGTATAAATTCTGCCTCAGCGAAGATTTGTTCTAAGCCTTTGACAAAGTGCGCCTCTACTTGGGTACGCGACGGCTTCGATAGTGTCAATCTGTCGCTTTTGATAAAGTTGATGCTGTAAGCGGAACGCCTTTGGCAATGTCAGCTAATCTATACTGCAGTGGATAAATGATTCTGACAATGTTAACCCAGAATTCTTCGATACCTGCAACGCCTTTGACACTGTTCACCGATCCAGTTCAGTTCAGTGAAACTACTTTTTCCACGGCTCACGTCGAAGAATAGGTTTCACTGCTTAACAGAGACTCACTTTCTAACCTTCGCTGTCTGTCCAGCGACAATGACCGCTTGACCAATGTCCACTCGCATGCGACCACAGTCTTTTAAATGTCCAGCTCGCATCGTCCGTCACTGGCGACCGGAAACCGGGCCCGTTGAAGCCAGTGAAGCGTAACGGGCAGCGCTGTCTGCGATGCTGGCCGGACTGCACGTGTCAAAGGAAGACAGCGAAGGCATAATACGCCCATTGTAGCGATTGCGTTCAAAGATCCTCTACATTTGGTGCAGTGTAACTGCGGGTAACTCAACCATAAACTTTGCCTTTGAGCGGAAATATACGGTAATACAACTGGTTTCGTAATGACGCACTGTCCCTCTGCCTCTATTGCTGCCTGTCTCTCTTCCTCTGTCTTCCTCTGGCCCTGTGTACGGTTGATGAGCAACCGTTAGGGAGCGCTGGTACCCTGAGCGGAAGAGGTGCCGGGGAACTAGACACTTCAAACACTAAACGTGTCAACTGACGACACCTGATGCGACTTTGAAATCCAACGGATTTATGACAGGTTCCCAGTCATATAACTCATACCTACATATATATATATAAGCATATACTTATATATAAGTGTATACTTATTTACATACGGTGTATATATATTATGGAGAAAAGAGTTGTTTATAGAGCCCTGCAATCACCGTTACTTTCCTCCGTCATAAAAATGTTAGCTAATAAATTCATCAGAAAAATTTGCTCACCTCAGAGCATTAGCATATACCGTATACGTACCCGTGTATATATATACCTATACATACATATTTAATATATATATCACATATAATTTATTATGTATACATATATATGTAATTATGTATTCACTATGAATGAGAGAAATTAATATATATATATATATATATATATATATATATATATATATATATATATATATATATATAATACTGACAAAGATGTAACTGTTAGGAAATCGTTTGAATGCCCGGATTCTCGCAGCTCATTAGTACTTCGTTGTGTGGGTAGAGGGAGACCTGGTACACATTTTTATGGCGGTCTGTCTGTGAATATCGGTTGGGTTCCCTGTTTAACGATATAACTGAGTATCGTCCTGGGTTATGTATAGAAACGACAAGTGGAGTTCGTAGACTTGGCGTTTTAAGGGAACATGACAGCTGAAGCGGCGCTATATAAGTCTCTCATTACAATTACAACTACAGTTACAACTCAGGCCAGCTCGTTCCCTTTAGAAGATTTCATGCCCTTAGAAGTTGGGTATATAGTGGGGTTTTGTGAGGATTTTTATATACATGCACTAGAAGAATGACTTGTTAAACGTTATTGAACGAAAGGAAAACGTGTAGTCGCTATAATTAGATGTTTTATCTGCGTTCATAGCATTATGCATACATTCAACATTCCTTAGTTATTGTTTGTATATCTTTCGTTCCATATATATCCATATATCTATCACCAAGTAACTGATCATGAAACAGAACTCTACTACATATCTTTCTTTTCTTTTTTCATACGTTCCTTTCTTTCTTCCTTGTTTCCGTTCTTTCCACTTCCACCCGTCCTTCAACTACTGATTCCTTCTTTCCTTTATTCATTCCTTCATTCATTCATCCCTATCACTCACCTATCCATCCGTCCGTCCGTCCGTCCTTCCGTCCGTCCGTCCGTCCACCCACCCATCCACACCCACCCATCCATCCATCCAACCACCCACTCACCCACTCACCCACCCATCCACCCACCCATCCATCCATCTTCCATCCATCCATCCATCCATCCATCCATCCATCAGCTGAGACATAAAATCGTTAGGCGTTGATTCGATTAACCCGTCATCCAAATGATTTTATGGCGACAACGTAGCTATGATGACCCTGTCATAGACTCTAACCAACCCATCAGGTACTTCAACCAGATTGCGCTGACGACCCATCACCGTTCAAAACAACGCCGGTCGTTTGAAGCCGACCAAAGGTGTCGACAGGTAACACCTTTCCTAATTAGCACCGGCTACCTATCAGCGAAATCCATAACTCGTCCTAGTCGTTAGTTCCTCGCGAAGGTGTTGATGGCAATTGCAATTAAATCATCGGGCTTCGTTGGGATCCGACTCCGGGGCACCAGGATCTCGGCGCCTTCACAGGACTTTACGACGTGACAAAAAGTGGACTTAGCCGACCAAGAAAAACGGGAATTTGGCGGTTATAGCTTTTCCCGGTAGGGCCATTTTATTGAGGAAGGGGTGAGCAGTAGACTCTTCCCAAACTGGTAACGATTTCCCGTTTTGGGGGCTCGTATACATATGACCCCTAGTAAAATAATTAGCATTGCGAACGGATACGCTGATGGTTAAACAGTTCAAAGTTGAAACGGTTTAGGGTCATAACATCGAAAAAAGTGTTCGTTTTGGTGATTTGTAAATTATGCATTTGTAAGGGGTTATTCAAGCATTATGTCTCGTTAATTTGTTTATGAACGTTTTTCCCTTGTCACTAATTGAGACAAATCTCATTGCACCCAAAAATTATGTCACAAATAAGACGATTTATATAGCGCCGTTGCACGGCCGAGGCCGAAAAAGGGCGCTGTACATGAGTTCAAAAATTAACTACAGCATAGCCATATAATACACTTGAGCCATGACTTATATATATCCAGAGATGCCGCATTCTTCCTCTTCTTATTCTTCCCCTTATCTGTCTTGCAGATCCGATTCCAAACACCACCCACCTTAGCCGTGTGACTGCCTGACTCCTGGATCTTGACCTGGAACCGAACCCTTTTGCCTATCGATTTTGTTTTGACTGAGCGCCTGTGAATAAGCTGGTTCCCGCGACTTAGCTTTCTTTGGGCGCTATAGAAGTCTCGAGATTACGATTGCGATTCTCGATGAGAACCGCAATCGAGATCTGTTTTGATTGGCTGCTAATCGAAAGCAGAAGTCTGAAATGTAATCCCCGAATGCATATTACGAAAATACACATTGAAATTGCGCCAAGAAGTCCCTCAACCAATCAGAAGTCGTCATTTGCGTGATGAATATTCAAAGTTTGGGTACATATTTAAATCACGAATTAATTCCACTAACTTTTGACGTCAGTCATCTTGATATGACGGCGTCGTTAAATAAATGTTACCAAACCACTAACTTTTATGGTAGCTAGTTACTTTTTCCTGCCCAGTAACTAGTTACTGTTACTAATTACTTTTATAAAGTGACTATGGTTTCGTAACACCGCGAAGGTCAAGCGTTTATCAATAATGAATATTCACTAAGACCCAGTTCATCTGGCTTGGTGGTCGTGCTCAGCTGGCAAAGATTGATTCATCATCCTTACGCCAGAGGTTTCCGGACATTCTGTTCTGTTCCAAAGTCCGTGATCTTGGGGTTGTTCTGGACCGGGAACTCTCCTTGACCGATCATGTTAACAGTGTCTCCCGCTCATGCTTTTACCACCTTCGACAGCTTCGTACCATCCGCCGCTCCCTCTCCTTTCATGCCGTTACTACTCTAATTCATGCCCTTATCTGCACCATGGTGGACTTTGGTAACTCTATCTTTGCTGGACTCTCACTTGCCAATATTTCCAAGCTTCAATCTGTTCTCAATGCTTCTGCCCGTCTTATTGGAGGCGTCCCCAGGTATGGCCATATAACTTCCTTTATACGGGACACTTTGCACTGGCTTCCCATTCAGCAGGGTATCCAGTTCAAGATCCTAACGCTTATGCGTAATTGTCTCGTTGGCTCTGCTCCATCATATCTTAGGGACTTCTGCATTTCGGTCTCCTTGGTTCCAGGCCGTAGCACTCTCCGGTCGGCCTCCCTTGGACTTCTGACTGTCCCTCGTATGCGCACTGCTACAGCGCAGTCTAGAAGCTTTGCCTATGATGGACCCAATAGCTGGAATCGCCTTTCCCGAGAGCTACGGCTATTATTCCTCAGTTTGTCTCTTCCGCAGTTTCGCAAGCGCCTAAAGTCTGTATTATTTGCCAGTGGTCTCACTGGTTCGGGTCGGGAGCGCTTCTGATGAGTCTATTCTTGAAGTGGCGCTTTATAAATGTCAGATTACAATTACAATTCATACGGCAGTGAATATTCGTCACATAAATGACGACTTCTGATTGGTCGAGGGACTTCTTGGCGCAAATTCAATGTGTATTTTCGTAATGTAATCCCGGATAAGGTCATTCAGTGCCCTGTAATGCATAGTGATGTAATGATTTTCTAAAGCGACCAAATGGTCTCGCCCCTGCTCAGTTTTTCAATGATTTTTGTCGGGTGAGAGCCTTCACCACCGTTGAATGTTTGAATGGGCGCCACGCCGTTTAGGGTCCCCGTGTACGGACCGCGCTAACTCGAGATTTAAATCTCTGAAATATCACTTTAGCGCCGATGATTAGCCCTAAACTTGTACCCCTGACTTGGCTTTCGTGTGACGCTGAGAAATTTCAGATTTACATTTACATCTCTTCAGTTTTATTTATTTGTTTATTTATTTATTTACGCGCTCGAGATAAGAAAATCTGAATCCGAGGGGCCAGACAAGTCCATACGCACAATTAACTGGTCAATGATTGTTACATGGAATTCCCTAACCAGGCTGCTT
Organism: Norana najaformis; assembly: GCA_964023275.1. NCBI lineage: Eukaryota > Metazoa > Annelida > Clitellata > Crassiclitellata > Hormogastridae > Norana > Norana najaformis. The sequence continues at coordinate 23,789,071 of OZ029921.1, forward strand.
TTACTACCACTCGTCATCTGTGTCACCCTAGCGACTACGGAGCTTACTATTCCAACGCTATCTGGCGACTAGATTACTTACTACTCCTAAATCCGTCTATCGTAATTGTAAGCTCGAGATTTCTACAGCGCCCAACGAAAGCTAAGGCACGGTAACCAGCTTATTCACAAGCGCTTAGTCAAAACAAAATCGTTAGGCAGGAAGGGCTTGGTCCCAGGTCCCTCTAGCGACTGCAGTCAATAACTGCCTGACTAACTACAGTCGCTAGAGCGCAATGTAGAAATCTCGAGTTTACGATTAGGATTATTGTCATTCACAAAAGACCGATTTTACACAAGTAACGAACTACATAAAAATATTTCTTGAACACCAAAAGCACCGAAAGCTGTCAACAGTTTATGCAAACGTCATGTACAAAATTGAATTCATCCATCAACAACTTCTTTGATCTTCCCATGAAAAAATCAGAAGCTGCGGTCTTGGTTAAAAGTTTCCACGTTTCAGAGCAACAGAACAAGTAAAAACTTATTTCTTGGTTAACCTTTATCCTTTGACCCCAAGCGAAGACTCCACGGCAGTTTATTTCACCCAGAACAATTATTAACTTTGTCTTTTAAAAGCGTGTGCTACTTTTAAGAATATGACCGCAGTCGAATGTTAATTACGTCTTGAAACCTTGTGCTCACAAATCTATGACGTCATATTAATAACCTCCAGACATCATGACATCGTTGTTAAACCACTAGAAAAGTACTTTATATTTTGCGGTCAAATCTTTAAAATTCTATTCAGGGTCATGGCTGTTAATGGTATGATTGACGAATGTTTACTGCTAAACATTTCTAAGCGTTTTTCAGCCAAAACTTCAAAATTTATTTTCGATTTCCAGTAGCACCATTGAGCTAAGGCGGCTGGCGTATCCGTCCAATTGCGGGTGTGGTTTTTAAATTACCTGTTATAAATCTTCTTCATTTCGTCAAAACTAAATAGAGTAGTTAATCGAAGCTGCTATTAACCTTCAAGTAATCAATTCAAGTCGTTGGCGCCTAATAATTGATTAACTAATTTGTTAATTAACTAGTTATTTATTAACAAGGCTTTAACAGTTAATCGCAAGGGCTCGATTGCAGTCGGGCAGGACCAAGTCGTTAAATCTAGTAACTAGCTCTTTGGTTTAAGGTTCATTAGTAGCAGCCACTGTTAACGATAGCAGTTCCTTATACGCAGTGCTTTTTTCAGACGGAACGCTCCGGAACGGCGTTCCGGCACCTTTTTTGGTTAATAAAAATAATTTAGTTTCTAATAAAAGAATTGTGTTACTAAGTTATTTTAATTATGTAATATAAATGTAACTTATTTTAATTCAATTTCAGTGTTTACAACTTTACATTGTTTTCAGTGTTTTTGTTGATTGATGAAAATAATGAAATTTTAGCACAAAATTCCATAATTGTTCAGTTCCGGAACCTTTTTTCTAGAAAAAAGCACTGCTTATACGTCAGTTGCGAACTCAAGAAAAGGCGCACCATGATTCGATCGCGGTCCGCCGGCTTCCGGTATTGAAAGCAACGGATTCCTCACGCCACCTTGCGAGTGTTCGTTTTGTTCGGTTTCTTTCGAGCAAAGGCCTTTCGGTGAGTAAGATGACGTCGACGCTTTGAAGGTCGTCATGGCAACCGGTTGCCCATGTCGGACACGGTCGAGTGACGACGGTGGGGGAGGAGGAGGTATCCTTGAATGGGGCAACATCTGAGGCGGAACAGTTATTCGCGCTGGTTTGACGCTGCTTCCGGATACTGCGGCTGGAACCGATGGTTCGTGAGCTACAAGAACAAAAAGCCAGTGCGGATAAGTTTAATTAATACGCTAATTTAACAGAACAAAAATGAAAATTTCTTAATTATTTGCTTCACTTGCTTGTTTGTTCATTCGTTCGTTCGCTCCTTCATTCCTTCAATCATCATTCAAATACTATCATTCATTCGTTCATTCATTCATTCAGCTGTCTTGTCTTGTCTTGTCTTATCTTATCGATCCTATCCTATCCTATCCTATCCTATCCTATCCTATCCTATCCTATCCTATCCTATCCTATCCTATCCTATCCTATCCTATCCTATCCTATCCTATCCTATCCTATCCTATCCTATCCTATCCTATCCTATCCTATCCTATCCTATCCTATCCTATCCTATCCTATCCTATCCTATCCTATCCTATCCTATCCTATCCTATCCTATCCTATCCTATCCTATCCTATCCTATCCTATCCTATCCTATCCTATCCTATCCTATCCTATCCTATCCTATCCTATCCTATCCTATCCTATCCTATCCTATCCTATCCTATCCTATCCTATCCTATCCTATCCTATCCTATCTAGTCGTTCATTAGCAGCTGGTAATATATATCTTCAGTTTTTCTGCGTTAGAAAACGAGGCAACCAAAATTGAGATTTCCAAGGACAACGACAGAATACTGCAATGACTCTCCTGAAAAGCTGCCACTTCTTGTCCCTCTAGCGACTGCAGTCAGTAACTGACGGACTGACTACAGTCGCTAGATGGCAAAGACGTTACGATTTATTCGACAGAACGTTAACTGGAAACTTAACGGTGCTTGAAATCGACACGAGGTATTTTTGTAAGAATCAAATGTGTTTTAAAAAGTCGTCCTTCACTTATCACTCAGTTAGTCAGTCAGTCAGTCAGCCACTGAGTGAGTGAATGAGTGAGTGAGTCAGTCAGTCAGACAATATGCAAGTACTGTAAGTAAGTCAGTAAGTAAGCAAGACAGTCAGTCAGTATGTAAGTAAGTAAGTACTGTAAGTAAGTAAGTAAGAAGTAAGCAAGTCAGGCAGGCATAAAGTAAGTAAGTAAACAAGTAAGCAAGCTAGTCAGTCAGTCAGTCAGTCCTTTCAGTTAGCCATCCAGTGAAGTCCCTTATTCTTCAGCGCAGTCATTTATTCACGTGACAGATCTTTGATCCAGTCAGTCATTTGAAATCGATCGTTCATCTTTTCGGCTGACTTTAAAAGTCGGGCCGACAGACCTAAGCATTGCCTTCTGCGTGGCAAGAGACTCGAGTAGAGTCGACTGGGATAATCGTGGCAATCGTAGTCATCTTCAGGCCAATCCATCAAGACGATCGTCGTCAACATCCGATATGAAAACAGGGAAAAGAGGGTCGATCAAAGGAAGACTATGGGTACATGACCTTTGCAAGGAAGCGTCTGTTGCAATAGATGGCGCCATTGTCTTGACTGGATGGATGGATGGATTATTGAGTGAGGATGGGTGGATTGGGTGAGTGGGTTGGATAGATGAATGAATGGGTGGATGGATGGGGTGAGTGGGTTGGATAGATGAATGGATGAGTGGATGGATGGATGGACGAATGAATGAATGGGTGAATGGATGGGTGGGGATTGCGGACGGGCTGAGTAGATGGATGAGTGGGCTGAGTTGGTGGATAGGTTGTATCGATGAATTGATTGCTGGCTGGATGGATGGGTGGGTGAGTGAGGATGAGCGGATGGGTTGAGTAGGTTGCTGGGTGGGTTAAGTGGGTGGATGGATGGAGCAATTGATGGATGAATGGATCCATTTAATACAGTTAGACGGTTGGTAGGGACATAAATTCACCAATGTCTTAATTTGATTTGTAATTTAGATGTAATTTAGATAATTTTTCACGCACATAATTAACAGTGATAAATAAAATAAATAAATTATGTGCAGTCAAAATCTAGAATTAACAATTTAACATACATTTGGAAACTGGATTTCGAGGAGTAATTCGAAATGACTGATGTTCAGTGACTACAACTACAGCAAATTTGGGACTATAATTAAATTTGTTTGATCTTACTTACAAATCAGATTAGACCGTTGATTGAAAAAATAAATGTTCACACATAAGAATTTACAAATTAAAACACTTGGTGAATTTTTAAAAATCAGCTGCTTGTTGTTTTTCGTAAACTCGAAATTTCTAAAGCACTACTCAAAAGCTAAGCGCAAGGCTCCAGCTTATTCACGAGCGCTGCGTCAAGTCCGTGGGGCTGTCCAACGATGCCATGTCAAACAACCAAGTCCGGTTGCAAAGAGACCTGAGAAAATGTTGACTTTGAATCGTTTTCGTTTTGAGCCAAAAACTATTATGGTGTTTATTTAAATGGAAATTAGATAAAAACAAACGCAAAATGAAAATAAAACGACATGAATAAACATAAATAAAACGACGGCTTTTCGTACCGATATATATATATATATATGACGATGATGACGACGACGACGACGACGACGATGATGATGATGATGATGATGATGATGATGATGAGTTCTCTGCCCGAAGACAGGTCCATTGGCTTTATGCCACCCGGGGATGAGATGAGTGAGGTGGTTTCCCGTTGCCTTCCTCACGACAATTATGAGTGAGCAACATGTCCAAGGTCACTACGCAGGGGCTTGAGGCAGATTTGAACCTGCGACCTTCCGGTTACGAGGCACCGACCATACCACTACACCACCACGTCCCACGATAAATTTCAAGCAAAAAACCAAGATCATAAGTCTGCGCAGTAAAAACGGTGGTAGATGGCGCCATAAGGCGATTACGCAACAGACGAAGACATCGGAATCTGATAATAATGTCCGGGGGATGTGTTAGAAGGAGAACGGGAAAATCGCAACGAGTAGAATAAGATTTATGGAAATAATAATAATAATAAGACAATTTATATAGCGCCGTAGCACAGCCGAGGCCGAAGAAAAGGGCGCTGTACATGAGTTAAAAAACAAAGATCAACCACAGTCATAAGATATCCTAAAAAGATATGTCTTGAGTCGTGACTTAAATGTGTCCAGTGATGGGGCATTCGTCACATTCTCAGGAAGACTGTTCCAAGCAGTGGGTCCGGCGACAGTGAAGGAACGTTCGCCGAACTTCGTGGAAGACCGCGGGACATGCAGCTGATTCCTCGATGAGGACCGCAGCCGATATGTGTTCTGGTTGTCGGCTGTTCGAATACAGAAGTGGGATATATAGTCTGGCAGCCTTGTATGAAAAGATGGGAATGTTATTGTAGTCGTATTTCTAAACTCGAGAATTTCTAAAGCGCTGCTTTAAAGCTAAGCGCAGGCCCCGGCTTATTCGCAGGCGCTGCGTCAAGTCAGAGGGAGTTTCCAAAGATGCCATGGGAAGTACGAAATGCGGAAATAAAGTTGCTTCAACAACTAGAAAAGGTCGCGAGAAATCGTCGAGAAAGTACAGTGTTGACAGAATTAATAAATCGAAAGAAATTTAAGGGAGAAAAACGGACAATCCGGGTCTTAATCGTCATGACACCAGAAAATTGGGGGAAATGAAACCCACCTTCAAAACCTTACTTCGCATAAAATGACTTCCCCAATTTATTAACTTACCTTACCTTAACCTATCTTATGTAACAATGCAACAGAAAAATTGTAATGTAATAATACTTTTATATAGCGTTTGTCAAGCACCTGTCAAAAGCGCGGCTCAACCTTGCCTTAGCGCTCACTAATGTAATAAAGTTGTTTTAATGTTGACTGGAGAAATTGCGCTATAAAAGCACCCGGTGAGAACACTTTACCCGGTGCGATTTATCCGTTGCTTCGCACAAAAAGGTACACTACCCATCACGAATGACGACATTAAACGGTCAAACAAACAGCTACACCTCCCTAACCCCCCTTAGTCCTGGCCACCCTCGACCACCAAAACCCCCTCGAGGTTTCCGAGATCACCCTTCCGCGGGGTGAGGCAACCAAATGGGAGAGATTTATGAAACTGACGCAATAAAGGAGCGGCTTTGGAAGCATGGCCTTGGCAGACGGCTTCCGCTCCAGTGGCGGGAAATTTAATTGGCGCCGCGTAGCGGGAATTATAGGCATCAGAATGTCAGCTGAAGGGTTAATAGTTTCAGAGAAACTTTGCCCCAGTCAGAAAAATAAGAAAAATACACAAAAACACGATCTAAATATACACACATATAAATATATGAACAGAATCATACATACACATATACAAACACACACACATACATACATACACATATATTCATGCATATATAACTGCATGCATATCTACATACATACAGTAATATATAGATGCATTCATACATATGTATATGCTTGCATACATAGATACATACACAAACATATACACATATACATACATGCATACATACAGAACATACATACATACATATAATTATGCATGCATGCATGCATGCATGCATACATACATACATACATACATACATACATACATACATACATACATACATACGTTCACACACATTTATGCAAACAACATACATAGTTACATACATATATACATACATACTTGTTATATACACACACATGCATACATAGAAGCATGCACACAGTCATACAAATACATACCTCCCTTTCAAAGTTCTTCCGCATGGGGTTAACCTATTACGTGATTTATTTACATTTAATATAGATTATGAAATTATTCATTTCAATTGTAGCAGAATATAATACATGCACTCTGAACCGCCTGCTGGGCGTCCGAAGGATCCAACGTTAATCATCTGTCTGCTTCGCTGCTCATCTCTGCCGCAGTCAAAAATCGAAAATATATGTATATACAGAAATATATATACTATAATTGTATGTATACAAACGTATGGCTATGTTTGTATAATTATATTTGCGGTTTTGACGCGATGCGTTTTGATCGGCGAGGAATGCGTTTCAAAGGTTCAGCCAATCTGCTGTCTAGACCGAGAGACCGAAACATCAATGCTCCACTACTATATATACATATATATACACATAATCCGTGTATGTTCGTGATATATATACACATAATACGTGTATGTTCTTGATATATATATATATAATACGTGTATGTTCGTGATATATATATACACATAATACGTGTATGTGCGTGATATATATATATACACATAATACTAGTATGCTCGTGATATATATATATATATATATATATGTGATGTGATATATCACTTACATATATCTGATTCCGTGTGCTATTGCGAGTAAACTTGTATCAAATCTATGTTGCATTAAATAAAAGTTCACGTGTATTCGGTAGAGAGGCGCAATGGATCATGTGATTATGAGTACGTCATGCATATTTTATGTGGTATGTGACGTGTTTATGTAATATATTGTATTTTTGTGTTTGCAAGCATGTGCCAAGAACATTTATCACTGACGAAAATTGGGGGTCATTTAAGACGTAATCTAATCTAATCTAATCCAATCCAATCTAATCTACTGAATTCTTTAACTAGGTATGGATGATGAAAGTGCGACCGTAGTCAAAGATCTAATCCGACATGATCCGATCCATTCTAATCTAATCCATTCTAGTCTAATCCATTCTAATCTAATCCATTCTAATCTAATCCATTCTAATCTAATCCAGACATTTAAAGCACTGACAAAACACAGATCTACGTCGTCATCACCATCCTCATAATCTAATCTAAAGACTTCTATAGCGCCGCTATCATACTGTTCAAGGCATCAGTCGATGGTCGCTCAAAGTCAAAATCGTAGTCAAAATCATAGACCGTTGGAGAAGGTGGGTCGAATTCCAACGGGTCAGAGAAACCAGAAGCCAGGCTACGGTGGTTAAGCAAGCTGGAAGAAATGCGTCTTTAGTTTAGACCTGAATGACATCAAAGAATTGATAGAACGAACCGAACTGAGCAGTGAATTCCACAGCTGTGGATCTGTCACTTTGAGCTCTCGAGAGCGGAACGCAGTCCTAGTGCGAGTTACACAACTAGAGTCTAAGTTTCCATCGATCGAGTGCAATATTTACTGATATGAGGGGTCAGCCGGTACAGGGATGGGTCCGCTGATTTAAATGTAAATCCTAATGAGCTGTGAGACAGGTTTTAAACTGGATTCTTATTTCGATGGGCAGCCAGCGATGTGACTGCAATTATGGGTGTAATATGCTGATATTTAGATGTTTCTTTTATGGCCCAGGCTAGGGAATTTTGTCGAGGTACGCTGATAACAACAGACACTTTTGTGGCTAACAGGTAATGAACATAAAATGTCTGGTTATGAGGACCACTCAGCGTGGCCTGCAACAGTTACTCTGTAATTGTAAAAGCTGCACAAACCTGTTCCCAATCGACGTCAACGGCCTTTGATGCCTTAAGATGTCGTTGAACATTGGAAGAACTTGTAGCAGTCAATGAAGATTTACTCCAAAGAACAGCCAAAATGTAGAAAATGTTTTCCAATAGAAGTCAACGGCATTTGATGCCTTAAGATGTCGCTGAACATTGGAAACTACTACTTTGTGGATATGAGGCGAAATAGTTCAACATTAAAGCACACAACGTGTGTTGTGGTTGCACTATGGTGTATGCTGTTGTGTTAAGCAGTGCTTCGGTATTGCATAAGTTTGGCGGGTGTTCAAACCCACCCACGGGACAAGATAATTTTAGGAAATCGAATAGTCCCTCTGGCGCCACCTGGCGCAGTACGTCGAACTAAGTACCAGCCAAATGTTGGGAGGTAGATTTAGAAGAGCATCGTTTGTACTGTTGTCGGTTTATTGATGTGTTTACGGCTATAACCGTTCTGCAAAGCATTTATAGAATGAAGCTTCATAGCACGGATTACACCAACAGTGATATACAAAGCCGACTTAACGGTTGAAACTGAGTTTGATTACCGAAATGCATGCCAAGGGAACAGTAGCGGATTTAGCTATAGCAGCGCGGGGCGGTTCGTCCCTCGCCCCTCTTGGTTTTATGCCAGCACCCCTCAGACCAGACCCGTGCATGGTGGACTACCCCTCTCTTAATGCCCTCCCCACGAAAGCAAACTTGGATCCGCCACTGCAGGGAAACAGAGAAAGGACTTTCGGACAACGATCTTAGGGCTGAAATAAACAAAGATCTCCTTACCATACTTAGGGCGGAAGTATACAAAGATCTTCTTACCAGATTTAGGGCGGAAGTATACCGGTCGGTAATCGACCAAATTACGAGTGGCATTGATAAACACTTCTCTGCACACAAGGGGATACTACGAGACACCTCTGTCTGGTACCTAAGAGATTTAAGGATCTCCTTGGTGGTGGAAATTCCAGAACACAATCTCGAAAAGGTGACAGAAATAACAGGTCTCAACTTCGCTATCCTGTGCTCTGAGATCTTGTCCCGGGACAGATGTCACAGCTCTAGACTGTAGTACATTCATTTCTGGCATCTTACACAACGTTTTCTGGACCCATATTGGGCCCGTAGCCAGCCACCAGTGACACAACACGGTCCACAATGGGGCCAATAAACGCGTCAGTCTGCGGCAGATGAAGACATACATATATAAATAAATACATGCATTTATAAAATAATAAGTTCATACATACATATGTACAAAAATACATATATGCATACATACATGCATACATACATACATGCATACATACATACATGCATACATACATACAAGCATGCATACATACATACATACATACATGCATACATACATACACACATACACATACATACATACACACATACATACATACATACATACATACATACATACATACATACATACATACATACATACATACATGCATATACAAGTAACAAGAAACTATCGTAATGTACATGACACAATTACTAACTCATTTAAGTCACGTAATTGAAGCAACACAGGGCAACACAATTCCACAACAGTAACCAGTTTTCACAATCTAGCACTAATCCCCTGGCATCCTCAAGCTGAGTCAAGGAGAGTATGGAGGTGCCCCCGATTTAAAAAGCATTGACATTTCCATGATTCGCGACCAGACGACATAAATGCAAAAAATTCTTCCTTTTCCCCTCCGTTTGCACAAATACTTTAACGGCCAGGGAACTTTTAAGTTTCAACTTGCAGTGCTCGTCCAAACTCGTCCCCTAGATGGGTTCAGTTGAGGGCCATTATCCCGTCAGGAGGAAAGAGAATGTGAAGAATGGGCTGGGGAAGAATGGGTCCCTCAACTCGGTACCGTTTTACGGCCCAGTCCGCCAAGGCATGTGTGCAATATGTATGTAATTTAGATAGCGCTTTATCGCCTTCTCCGCCATGACGACCTGATTGTGTTTACAGATATTATATCAATTCATTTTGGGTATAGCGAAAGATGGCAGACAGATCGGAAAGGAAAAAGACACGTACACGGAGACAGACAAAGAGACAGACAGACACTGGGACTGACGCAGATGGAACGTTAGGAGACATCTAAGAGACAGAAGGAGAGAGAAAGAGACATATAGACAAACAGAGAGATGCAGACAGACAAATACATATATCCGAAGAGAGACAACGGACATACATGAAGACAGAAGGACCAAGATACAGATCCAAAGACAGATGTACAGACAGACAAAGAGACAAACATATATGAAAGCAGACACTAAGGCAAACAAACAGACATAGAAAAGGAGATGCAGACAGACACAGAGAAAGGCAGACAAACACATAGTAATGACAGACAGACTTGAACATAGATATAGATAGATAGAGACAGAGAAGAAAGAGAGACACAGACAGAGAGAGAGATATAGACAGACATAGAGATATAGAGAGAGGGAGACAGACAGACAGAAAGACAGAGACAGGGAGAGACAGAGAGAGAGACAGAAAGAGATAGATAGACAGACAGGCAGATAGACAGACAGAGACTAACCTTCGGATTCGATGCGGCTGTGAGTGGATGGCGGATGCTGGTGAGCCCTCGAGGGTAGTCGTGAAGCAGCAGCGGCGGCAGCTGAGTCACCCTCTTCACTCGCCCCCTTTCCGCTGTCCGACCCTATGCTCTCGTTGTCATCAGGCGAGTTCAACAGAGCGTCACCGCAACTCTTCACGCTCGACTGAATTCAACGAGAAACAAAACGACCATTTATATAGCGCCTCATCAAACTGATGGTCAATACCCTGGGCACAAGAGTTTCGAAGAATAGCTCGCTACTTACTGCGCTACATAAATTATCCTTGTTACAGTTACAGTTACAACCTGCATTGGCCTTTTGCAGGCGCCCAAGAGTTCGAAGTAAGTAAGTAAGTAAGTAAGTAACGGTGTTACAGAAGTTATTAGCCTAGACAAGCAAACAAAAGGTGCTGACGAAGTGCAGCAGTTAGGTGTTTAGAGGGAGGTTAGCACTCCACCTTTTTGGCCCATCGGAAGATCCGTGGAACTCCATTGGAACCTATCATGCAGAATAGCAACATACACCATTAGTGAACGTAGTATGGCACAAATATGGTATGGTATGATATAGGATGGTATAATATAGAATGGTTTAGCATGGTATGGTATAGTATGGTAGGGTATAGTTTGGTAAGGTATAGCAGTGTATAGTATGGTAAGGTTATAGTATAGTATGGCATGGTATGGTATGATGTGGAATGGTATAGTATGACATGTTATAGTACAGTGTGGTAAAGTATAGTATGGTATGGTGTAAACATAGTATGGTATGATATGGTGTGGTCTGAAGAGGTATAGTATAGTATTGTATGATGTGGTGTAATGCAGTTTGGTGAAATGCGGTGTCATACAATAGTCATTGTATAGGGTAGCATCGTATAGTAAAGTGTAATTGGACATTTTTGTAACGCCTACTTTATTTTATGGAACTTTGATTGGACGCTTACTCCTCTGCCAACCTCTCTAATGTTCCCCATAAATGTTTCACTCCGGGTTCAAATTGCTGTCGGAGAGCGCAGTGGATTACCGACTGTTGCAACTGACCAGTGGCACTATAGAAGTCATCAATACGAACAAATCTCTTGTTTAACACGTTTACTTCTCATTTTGCAGCATACAGCGCTATGCATCAGGTGAAGGTTAGCCAGAGGGGGCATGTTATTCCAGCGATTATTATTGGATACGACACCCAAGGCTGTCGACGCCGTCTTATCGTCACGATCGGATATCGCCAAGCGTATCGCCTTTCAGCGGGGCGGCGGAAAAAATACACTCATGAATTTATTACCCCCTGCGTCGACCGTTAGTCGGGACTCCGTTCAAAGGCTCGTTTCGGGGGTGAGTTATGACTGGCAATTTCGCATTCAACGCGCCCCATCGATATTTTCAACGCGTCTTACAGTCGTAGCTTCGTAACCCGACACCGGAAGTGGCGGCCATCCTGAAAAGACACTGGGGCGCGCGTCCGGGCTGATTCTAGCTTCGGCCACGAAAATGCCTGAAGCGACAGGTCTACTTCTAAGCTATTGAGTAGTCAAAGTCGCTCGTCCCTTTGTTCGAGCGACATCTCCTGAGCGCCGTCGGTAACAAGAGGGGCGGCCCGAAGAACCCTTTACTTGCCCGTTGTTGGCACACCTGTATTATGGGGTTCATGAGGGTGAGGGCGGGGGTTGGGTTTACTTGGGGAGAGGGTGTTTGCTGATGCCGTTGTAACGTCAGTAGGGACAGTTTGACGTGACAAAGAGGTAACTGTCCAGTTTTGGTCATTGAAATATGTCTCGGTGCAATTTAAGTGGTATTTGATGAGGTACCAAGTACGGTGTCAGCGTTAGACTATAACGTGCCTTTATTAATGGTTCGTAGAGGTACAATCTCCAGTACTCAATAGCGCAATGGATAAATTGACAACGCTGAGAATTCAGAATCTACCCCTCACCACTGATGGGGTGTCGGGCGATTGGTAAAAAGCGGGGCCACCTCCACACTCTCCTTGACTCAGCTTGAGGATGCCAGGGGATTAATGTTAGATTGTGAAAACTGGTTACTGTTGTGGAATTGTGTTGCCCTGTGTTGCTTCAATTACGTGACTTAAATGAGTTAATAATTGTGTCATGTACATTACGATAGTTTAATATTACTTGTATATGCATGTATGTATGTATGTATGTATGTATGTATTTATGTATGTATGTATGTATGTATGTACGTATGTATGTACGTACGTATGTATGTATGTATGTATATATGTATTTATGTACATATGTATGTATGAACTTATTTATTTTTTGTATGTATGTATGTATTAACATACTTGTGTATGTATGATATGTATGTATGTATGCATGCGCGTGTTGATGTATGTATATATGTATGTATGAACTTATTTATTTATATGTGTGTATATATTTATGTAGATATGTATGTATGTATATTATGCATGCATGCATGTATACATGCATATGTGTATGTGTGTATGTATGTACATATGTATGCATGAACTCATTTATGTATGCATGTATGCATGTTGTAGCGCCCATTGAAGTCCTTCCATATAGCGCTACCTAACTAGCGTATAGTTGTCGTGGTAGGAAAGGCCACTGCCTTTTGTTTGAATAACAAAGGCAGGTGTCCGCCTTCCTTAAGGTCAGTAAGGTGCTTGTTTTCTGGGCGACCATGCATAGAAGACTGACCACTTGGCGTGGTCATCGCTTGACCGCACTGGCCTTTGAAGTGACGATTGGTCGCCGGAGTCAGACGTCCTGCCGAGCTAATGACCACGGTCAAGCCCTCGGCATTAATAATACATGTTAATAAACTGTCCAGTCCGACCTTTACAACACCAGTGGACCGTTGCATGGACTTAACTCTGGCGTTCTGTATAAAAGCACATGGACATAAAACTCGGCTAAAACTGTGATAGGTGAGGAGAGGTCAAAAGGTGAGGTAACGTCCGTCAGAGTTAAGTCTCCATACGACATAATACAGTAATCGTAATTGTAAACTCGAAATTTCTAAAGCGAGCTGAGTGCAGTGCACCAGCTTATTCACGAGCGCTGCGTCAAGTCAGTGGGGTTGTCCAAAGATGCCATGTCAAGAACCAAGTCCGGTTGCCAGAGGACCGGAGAGAGTTATACAATATAATGCAATGCAATACAACACAATACAAAAACAATACAATGCCATACAATGCAATACAGTACAGCTGTAATTTGATAATGGAATCCTTATAGCAGTTCAGAAGCACACATTGAAGCCGGGCAAAAAGAAACTTTGTTAACTACAAACGAACTGGAAGAGGTTAGTTTTGAGTCCTGAGCGACAGGTCGTTTCAGCAGAACAGTCGCGAATATGAGTAGGCAGCTAGTTTCAAATGGTGTTACCAGCTGCGTGTAGAGGTAACGAGTTCCAGATGGAAGGACCAGCTTCGGTAAATAAGCTCCGCCAAAAGTCAATTCGTGTTCCAAGAAAAACATCATTTCTCAAGCAGCAAAACATTAGATGGCGCGAGGGTCAAGCGACTAAGGAGTCGGATTTTCACTGGTGGCTCACTAACAATCATCTAATAAACCACTAAACTGCATAGGAGGGTAAATAGCGACCGTGTGGCCTCGACCATACTTATTTTGCAATGAATTAATCGGGTGAGATCCTTCACCACCCCTGCCAGTTTGAATGGGCGCCGCGCCGGTTAAGGTCCCCATGTATGGACCGTGCTAGCCCGAGATTCAGATCTCTGAAATAAGCCACGGCTGGGATGCGAACCGGCATCCTCACTCTCAGAGGCGCCTTGACTTACGCGTGTAGCTAACCAGAAGTATCTGTCTGTCAGTCAGTCTGTCTGTCTGTCTGTCTGTCTGACTAATCGCTGAGTTCGTGAGCAGTTATTATTATGTAGCAGTTCGCGGACGAACGACTAAAAGGCCGAGGAGTGTACTGTTCGCTAGGAAGATCAACAGAGCCAATGGGGTTCAAATCCCGCTGGGATTCTAATGACAAGAGCAACGACTTCGAAAAGTTTGATCAGGGAGGCGGCGAAGGTGTGTCGGTTGGTCACCCCACAGTCGGCTGAGTCACCCCACACAAGTTGGGTGTCCCGCCTTTGGCCATCGGGCGGCAAACCCAATGACCGGCTGCCGAATGGTCAGCCATTTCCCCAAATTTTACCCAAAGGGCGATTATAGAGTGGAAAAGTTAAGATTTCGAAAACATGTTTTAAGGTTGGATATGTGTCGATTTTTAACAGCAATGGCCGACTAGAGTCATGAACACTAGTGTGGCTAAAATCCTACAGGCCTGAACCGCATGGGATAAGCGCACTGAGATAAGGTAAGGTCGACATTAACCGCACTGGCAGCCACAAGATGTCGCTAAACATTCGTCACTACTACTACCATGATCAATTTTAAGCACCTTTAAAACGCTTCCATCTGGTGCAAAGCTCAACCATTGACTGTTAAACTGCGCTTTTGCATTTAGTCAGGTGGCGCCAGTCCCAAGCCTGGATAAAGGAGGAGGGCTACGCTAATCATCTTCGTTACGACACAGCGTCGTAAACAGCAACTACACGTTTTAAATTGTATTTAAAAATAGCATCGACTTATAAAGTGTTAAAAGACATAATATGATGTACGATGATGTATAGGTTTTTCCATAGCGACAGTATGGCCTCGACCCTGCTCATTTTTCAATGAATTTATCGGGTGAGATCCTTCACCATCGCTGCCCGTTTGAATGGGCGCCGCGCCATTTAAGATCCTATGGCTGCCAGGACCGTTGTCGTCAACCATGACTTACCCCATTGAGTTTCAGCCCTAATTATCCCCAGATGAACCCCAGGCTGTATTTAAGAGCGCACTACACAGAACAATTTCTGGTCTTATCACACATTTGTTCATGTACATTTGTGTAAGCACAAAAAATTGTACATTCGTACATGCACATGTAAATTTGTACATGCAAATTCGTACATGTGCGGCCACGTGTATATTCGTACGTACTAGTGCACACTCATGTCGGAGCGTCCACATCCATACATGCACACGTGCATTTGTAAATGCAAATGTGCATTTCTACATGCACGCGTACATTCACATGTACACTGATATACATGATGTTCGTGAATCGTTATACAGACTGGTTACCTACTCTTGTGTAGATACTCTGGTTCCCTTTGTAGATGTCGAGCATCTTCTCGTCCTCGTCGTCGTCGTCTGCCTCCTCTTCGAGAGAGAACGTCACTTCCTTCTTCTTCATCGGCGTTCTCGGCTTCCCGGAAGTGAGCAGGACCCCGACCTGGGTGACGTCGTCGGTCATCGCGAGTCCAGCGTCTCCGCTCTTCACCTTCAGGGCTCTGCTCGCCTCGTAACGGCAGTTGTACTCACCCCGATGAGCCTTCCTACGTCTGATCCTCAGGGACACGACTGCTCCGATGGAGACCAGGATGAAGAGGACGGCCAGCCCTACAACGACCCCTACTATCGTCATCATTCGCTCCCTCGATCCCAGCCACGTCTGCAAGCGCAGTAGACCGTACGGAGCCTCGGTCACGTGGACGCTCAGTCTAGTCGTCACTTCGTTCTGGGGTTCAAGGTCGTCGGTGACTCGGAGAACCAGCTGGTAGACACGGTCCTTCTCGAGGTCCGCCGTCACCTTGATGTGTCCAGTTCGTTGATCGATTTTGAAGCCTCGTTCTTCGTCGCCACTCCCGTAAACGATTTCGTAACGAAGAGTGACGTCGTCGCGATGTTCAACTTTGACCTCGGCGATGACGTCACCGACCTTGACAACGTTAGGGTCAAGGGTGACGGAGTAGTTGGCTGGACTCGGAAAGACGAATCCGGGCAGGGTACCGTTGACGAGTAGGCTGACGTTGACCGTACAGCTGAGCGGGATCGACGACCAGACGTTTGAAGCCCTGACGGAGAATTGGAAAACCTGACCCTGCCTAAGAACCTCCTTGGTTCGCAGCTGACCCGTGTTTGGATCAACCTCGAAAACGGACTCCGAGTTCTCCAGGGAGTAAGACACGTTCCGATGAAGCTCCGAGGCGTCTGAGTCCGTGGCCTCCACCTGCCCCAAGGGTGATCCAGCCGGGCGATCGGCCACTACGGTGAAGGCGTAACTGTCCGCGACGAATCTAGGGGGCTCGTCGTTTACGTCCGTGAGGTCAAGGGTCAGGGAGGCCGATCCAGTCCGCCTAGGGTCGCCGGCGTCCGCCGCAGTTAGGACGAACCGGTACCTGGACTTGGTTTCGTAATCCAAGACCCCCGTTGTTCGGATTTCCCCAGTCAGGGGGTCGATTGAGAGAACTTGAGAAGGGGGTGTATCCAGGGATGCCAGGGCGTAACTAAGGGCGGAGTTCAGTCCGTCGTCGGCGTCCGTGGCGGCGACACGAAGAAGGGTCGAGTCCAGTGCTACTCCCTCAGAGATTACCACCGAGTAAGAATCCCGGGTGAACTCGGGGTCATTGTCGTTTTCGTCGGTGATATCAATCGACAGCTGGACGGATGACGTCAGCGACGGCGTCCCAAAGTCATGGCAGATGACCTTGACCTTGTGCTGGATTTCGTCCTCGCGGTCAAAGGTCACTGCCGTCGACAGCTTGTACTCGGACGCGGATAGCTCCTCGAGGATAAAGATGGCGGAGTTGGTAAGGCAGGCGGTCCACGAGTTTTCCCCAGAGTCGGCATCCGTGATGACCACGTGAGCCACGAAGGTCCCGTTGGGGGCGTTCTCCTGGACCTGACCCCGACCTGACCTCAGTAGGGTGTTGACGGCGATTTCCGGTGCGTTGTCGTTGATGTCGGTCACTTCGATGACGAGCTGCGCATGCGCGCTGAGCGCCGGCCGGCCACCAGATGTCGCAGCGACTGTCAACCGGAAGTCGTGCTCGCGTTCATAGTCGACCGGCGCGCTGACGTAGATGCTTCCGGTGCGCGCGTCAATGCGGAACGGGATGCGGCGATCGGTCGCTTCCGGTCGCTCGACGAAGCTGTACACGATCTGCTGACTTCCGCCGGAAGTGGACGCCTGAATTTTTGTAACCCAGCGTCCACTCGGCGAGTTCTCTTCCACTCTGGCCGTAAACGTTTCCTTCTCGAAGGTCGGACGGACTTCCGCCACTCCTCTGACGCTGACACGCACCACGAGGCTCCCCGAGCGGGCTGGACTTCCTCCATCCGTGGCGACCACAGTGAGGTTATAGTTCCTCTGTCGATCTCGATCCAACCGCGCCAGTAGTTTGATCCGGACGTCGTGGGACCCGTCGAACATATCCGTGACCTTGAGCTCAAACCTTCCCTGCCCTCCGAACATTGCATACCTCTGAACTCCAAACATCCCGCTGTCGGGGTCCTCGGCGTAGGGTACGGAGAACAGCGCACCTGGCGGGGAATTATCCCAGACGTCAAGGGCCATGTCGTCGACCGGAAACGCAGGTGCGTTGTCGTTGATGTCGGTCACAGCGACGCGCACCTTGGCCAGGGAGAAGTGCTGGGTCGGGGTGACGATCACGTCGAGGGTCTGTTCGTAGGGGTCGCAGGTGGGGCTCTGTCGGGGACACAGCTGTTCGCGGTCAATCCGTCGCGTCGTGCGAATGACCCCCGTCACGCTGTCGATCCGGAAGTACTTGGACGCCGACCGGAAGGCGAAGCGGAGGTCATGACCCGACGCCTGCTGCCCCCTGTCGGCCACGTAGTAATCCTGTTTGAAGTCGCCGACTAGGCTTCCCGCCTCCGCTTCTTCGCTGATGTTATATCGCAGCGTGCGTAACTCGGCCACGGTCGCCATGGCAACAGACGCTGAACAGAACCAGACGACCGTAAGAAACAAGGTCGGCGTCGTTAAGGACGGGGTCGTCATGGAGACGGCGACAGACGGAAAATTACGTTTTGAAGGCCACCGATTAGGCGGAAAGGATCACGACGCCATAACAACGTTCGTCCAGGACTTCCTACAAGAACGAGAAAGCAGAACCAGGACGTCCGAAAAAAAGAACGAGACACAGAACACAAGAGGAAGATAAGAAGAATGCAGGGGGGATAACAGTGAGGGCTGGAGGAAGTTGGGAGGGAGGCATGGGTGGATGGGGAAAGAAGGCAGGCAGGCAGGCAAAGTGGAAGAGGGGGAGGGAGGGAGGGTGTGAGGTAAGGAGAAAGGGAGGGAGGGAGAGAGGGCCAGGTGTGTGTACACCTTATACTAGTCGATAACAGAGAGACAGAGACAAAACGTAAAAAGAAAGATGTACCTTGTGTACAACCTGTAGTAGACAGACGGACAGACACACAGAAAGACAGACAGACAGACAGAAACGGAAGGAACAGACAGATAGACAGACAAACAGACAGACAGAAACGGGAGGAACAGACAGACAGGCAGACAGAAACGGGAGGAACAGACAGACAGATAGACAGACAAACAGACAGACACAGACAGACAGAAACGGGTGGAACAGAAAGACAGATAGACAGACAAACAGACAGACACAGACAGAAACTGGAGGAACAGACAGACAGACATGTGCAGTAAGTTAACAGCAATGGATTATTTATTAGACGTCACTATGAGTTATAATAGCCATTCAACAAGGTCCCATTATCTGAAGAAAGAAAGAAAGAAAGAAAGAAAGAAACCAAACGGACAGACGAATGCCTGAGTAATTATTTAATGTGTATTCGGTACAGCTGAAAGGTCAAGGAGTGACGCAGTAGTGAAGAAGGTCATTGACGTAGCGGAAGCATCTCATATCACCTGCCTCAGCCATCAGATGATAAGATGCTTGGCATCAAGAGATTCACAGAACAGCCAGGCAATGATCTCAGACTCCAGCGCAACAAAATTTAGACCCAGTATGAACCCAGTGAAATCATTGACTACATTTCAGAGAAATTCAGTCTAATCGATGTTTAATATGGTAATTAAAATACACTATCAAACATACCTAGATGCATTCATACATAAATGAATACATACATAGAAACATACATATATGCATACATACATTCCTGCATATATACATGCATACATCATATATACATACATACATACGTACATACATACGTACATACATACGTACATACATACGTACATACATACGTACATACATACATACATACATACATACATAAATAAATTAATGCATGCATGCACGCATACATACATCATGCATACATACATATTACAAAAAACATAAATACATTCATACATTCATGCATATACACGTATATACACATACATACATACATACATACATACATACATACAGACATACATACATACATACATATATGCACGCCCTATACAACCTCTGGAAAGTACATAATATGTGAAAGCACATAGCCATTAAAAGCTATACATGCATAGATACGTACTTAT
This sequence comes from Norana najaformis, assembly GCA_964023275.1. NCBI lineage: Eukaryota > Metazoa > Annelida > Clitellata > Crassiclitellata > Hormogastridae > Norana > Norana najaformis. The sequence goes on from OZ029921.1 coordinate 23,809,196, forward strand.
ACAGATGTTTACTTTAAGTCACGCACATGTATATTAAAACGCGAATTGTTTTCTTATGAATTAAACAAGTGTATAGGTCATCAACGCTGTTTATTGGCAAGGCACGGAGTAATTAAGGAAGAGATTCCAGTTATTTAGTTTTCTCTGAATCTCTGTTGTCGCAACCTCATCATCTCTCCTAATCAATCATCCACCGCTTCCCTCAGTCACGGGCGACATGTTAGCCTGGTAGCTACATCGGTTAATGCGTACGTCAAGGCGCCTCTATGCGTGAGGATGCCGGTTCGCATACCAATCGTGGCTTATTTCAGAGATTTTATTAATTCTCGACTAGTACGGTTTCTGTATACGGGGACCTTACATGGAGTGGCGCCCATTCAAACGGGCAGTGGTGGTGAAGGATCTCACCCGATGAATTCATTGAAAAATGAGCAGGGTCGAGGCCATACGGTCACTATAGAAAAACGTGTATATTTACATTTACATTTACATGCCCGTCAGGTCTCTGGTTCGATTCCAGAGCCCCAGGAGGCACATTGGAGGTCTAAATAACTGGGCTCCACAACCGTAAAGAGGTTCCATAGCTGGCGGCTACCCTGAAGGTCCATCTCTCTAGGGGTCCATGGCCAGTGAGAAAGCTTTTCACAGTTCGACCGTCATCGGCTGCAGAGTGTAAGCAAGACGAACGACTCTCCTGGGTAACACAATCCCACTACTCGTTCAGGCGCTACATAAATGCTATTCTATAATTACAACTCAAACTAGGGCGCCTCCTCCTTATTTATTCACTAACTTGTGTTGTAAGACAGACAGACAGACAAACAGACAGAAAATAGGCAGACAGACAGACGGATGGACAGACAGACCGACAGACATTTACTAACATCTGTTGTAAGTTAATCGTAATGGAACATTTATCAGACGTCAGTATGAGTTATAATAGCCATTCAACAAGGTCTCACTATTCGAAGGGACTCTTAATATGCGCTTTATAAATGTCCTGCCAGTTAAATTCAAACTTGGAAACGTCTGTAATTACAGACTGACTGACAGACAGACAGACAGACGGGCAGACAGACATACAGGTAGACAGGCAGACAGACAGGCAGACAGACAGGCAGGCAGGCAGACAGACTGACAGGCAGACAGACAGACAGACAGGCAGACAGACAGACAGACAAGCAGACAGACAGACAGACGGACAGATAGAATGACTGACAATTGACAAGCAGGCAGGCAGACAGAGAGACAGTCAGACACACACAGAAAGACAACTATACACAGACACTGACAGAAAGACAAACAGCCACACAGACAGACACACAGACACTCACAGTAAGACAGACAGACAGACACTGACAGAAAGACAGCCACACAGACAGACACTCACAGTAAGACAGACAGACAGACACTGACAGAAAAACATACAGATAGAAAGACAGCTACACAGAACAAACACGCAAACACACAGACAGACAGACCGACGACACATAGAAATACACAGACAGACAAACAGAGTGACAGACAGACGCCACTGTGATGCAACAGAGACCATCGAATCCTTCGACTGAAGCGCTGATCTCATCCAATCCATTGCATCTCGTCGTCTTACCAGCATCAGCACCAGCATCAGCAGACGATTACTTCGTTAGCCGCAAGGGGCGTTAATCGCCAATCCTCATCTCACTAATGTCAGTGATAACGTTCGCCGGGTCGGGTGTTAGGACCGATATATCACCGCAGAAAACGTGTTTCCGACTGTGATACAGTTACACGTTGTCTTATCGCTTTTGCCACCCGGGTTTGAATCCCGGACTCGTCACCTAGAGATGATGTTGATCACTTTATCTCTGTCTATGTCTCTCTTTCTCTATCTCTGTACCTCTCTCTTAACTATCTCCATAATCTCTCTGTCTCTGTCTCTCTGTCTCTCTCTCTGTCTCTCTCTCTTGTTTTCTCTCTCTTTCTCTCTCAGCCTCATTACCAATTCCTCATCTACAACGCTTGTCATTTTTTAAATTTAGGTGAGACTTACTTCTCAGTTTTCTACATAATATTTTAATATAATCTAAAACTCAAAGGTAATTTCTTTAAACTAATTATCTGCATGATCTATTTTTTCAACTTCGAAGGTATAATTCGAAATGTTCAAAGAAATTGACTTTCAGCCTAATCTCTTTCAAAAGTCATACTATTATCTAGCGCCATTATACTGATGCCTAAGACACATATGCGCACCCACCCACGCACGAAAATATAATATTATGCATGTTATGCAATACAATATAATACAATACAATACATCTGTAAATCGACAACATGACTAAGTACACATTGAATCCGGGCAACAGGAATCAATGTGAAAAATTAGCACACACTGGAATAGGCAGGTTTTTAGTTTGAAGCGACAGATGGATTCAGTAAGAGTCGCGAATATGAGAATGTTGACAGTTTCAAATGGTTTTACCAGCTCCATATGGCATAGATAATGTCTTCCAGATCTAAAAAGGCTGACTTAAGGTGTACGTAAACAAGTGTGTGTATGTATGTATGTATATGTGTATATATGTATGTATGAATGTATATATGTATGTATGTATGTGTGTATGTATGTGGGTATGTATGTGGGTATGTATGTATGTATGTTGTATGTATGTAGGTAGGTATGTCTGTAGGTATAGGTAGATAGGTATGTAGGTAGGTACGTAGGTAGGTATGTATGTATGTAGGTAGGTAGGTAGGTATATATATATATTAGTATGTATGTATGCATGTATGTACACATACATGTATGCAACACTTCACCTAATTTAGTGTCATTTAAGTACCTTTGAAAAGGTGACTTCAAAAGAATATGTCTTAGGCATTTCATTGACTCTGGACAACGCCTCTGACTTGACGCAGCGCTCGTGATAAGCTGGAGCCGTGCGCTAAACTTTTAAGTAGCGCTTTATAAATTTTATAATTTAGGTTACAACATGGATCATATACTTAGACATTATTGATCTTTCAATAGCAAACGCACGATTCGAATAAAACTACACATATTACGACTGGAGTGAATCTTCAATAGACAAACTTACGCGTTCGATGGATTCGTCAATGTCGCCTGGATAAGTTTTTGCCTTGCACTAAAAAGGTACGGGTTTTATTCCTGAAGAATAAAGTTGTTTATCGTTGGCACCATTAGTGACTTTGAACTACAGTTCAATTTGGCTCTTAACTCCGCTACAAGTAATAAGTAGCTACATGTAGTTGTTCCTCTCTACAAGGAATAAGTCGCTGCATGTAGTTGTTCCTCGCAACAAGTAATAAGTCGCTACACGTAGTTGTTCCTCGCTACAAGTACCAAGTCGCTACAAATAGTTTATTAGACGCTACAAGTCGTCTGTTCCTTACGCGATGTCAAACGTCTGAAGCGCGCACTGACTGAGCGGATAACTCGCTGGCCAGCAACCGAGGGATTCATTCGACTTGGACGGACAGACGGACGCTCTAAGCCCCACGAAGCAGCATCGGGAAGCACCGGCTGACTAGCGCGCGCTGCCTCTGTGTCGGGTTTGCGTTATGAGCTGTCAATCACAGACGCTCGGTGCGTGCCTAAGTCTGCAAACCTTGACTGGGAGGGGGAAAATTAATCAGGCCCGTCGAATGGGACTGGGACTAGAATTGGACCGTGGCAGAGGGATTAGGTGGCCAGGGTTGTTAGGACCCGGCTGGTTCCAATGCCCTAGCTATGCTAAGCTGTAAATACACAGTGTACTCAGTGCTAGAGCGTGACACAATTGTCTGCCTCATTCGCCTAAAGGAGGTCATTAGTGTCCCGACGTAGGACTCCTAGTGGTAGGCTTTTAGTAGTAGACAATTGCCCCATAGCCACATTATGCATGAATGTATGTATGTATTTATGTATGTATGTATGTATGTATGTGTGTGCATGTTTTTAGTTTGGAGCGAAAGATGGTAAGAGAGTCGCGAATATGACATAAATGTATGTATGTAAGTGTATGTATGTATGCGTGCATGAATGTATGTATGTATGTATGTGTATATCTATGAATGTATGTATGTAGGTATGTGTATACATGCATGAATGTATGTATGTATGTGTGTGCATGTATGTATGTATGTATGTATGTATGTATGTATGTATGTATGTATGTGTGTGCATGTATGTATGTATGTATGTATGTATGTATGTGTGTGTGGATGTATGTATGTATGTATGTGTGTGCATGTATGTATGTATGTATGTATGTATGTGTGTGCATGTATGTATGTATGTATGTATGTGTGTGCATGTATGTATGTATGTATGTATGTATGTGTGTGCATGTATGTATGTATGTATGTATGTATGTATGTATGTATGTGTGTGCATGTATGTATGTATGTATGTGTGTGCATGTATGTATGTATGTATGTGTGTGCATGTATGTATGTATGTATGTGTGTGCATGTATGTATGTATATATGTGTGCATGTATGTATGTATGTATGTATGTGTATGCATGTATGCGTGCATACATACTTCATCAAGACGCTTAATATAGCGCCAAGTAGTACCTCACAAAAGGCTGTACACATGACTATCTTGCTGATCCAGATAAGTGCCCTTAATGTAATTAGTTTAGGTGTTAAGAGTGCAGACATAGTCTACGTGATGTGGCCTCTTATTATGTTGTTTTTCTTATTACTGTATTTTATGGTATAGTAATTGTATTGTTACAGAGAATTCAGTCATCGTAGTCGTCGTCATCGTCGTCATCATCATCTATACAATGGTCAATGTATTTGTTCTTTTCTCTTGTTCTTTTGGAATCAATAAAGCTTTTCCTTCATCATCATCAACATCATCATCATCATCAACTTCATCATCATCATTATCATCACATTTATCATCATCATCATCGCCATCATCATCATCACATTCATCATCATCATCACATTCATCATCATCATCACATTCATCATCATCGTCATCATCATCACATTCATCATCATCAGTCATCACATTCATCATCATCATCATCACATTCATCATCATCATCATCATCACATTCATCATCATCATTATCATCACATTCATCATCATCATCACATTCATCATCATCACATTCATCGTCATCATCATCATCATCACATTCATCATCATGTCCAATGTTTGTCCATTCTATGTCCATTCTTTTTGGTCATTTGTCCAGCCCAACGCTTTCTTATGTTTAATCTAAGTCTCGTTTTGTCTTCGCTCGTGGTGTCTACCCAGCGCCTACGGATCACTTATATAGCGCCTACTGGAAACTTCTCAGAGGTGCTGAGTTTGTTGTTTTTGTTGTTATTGCTGTCGTTGTTTAGTGTTGTTCATATCCTTCTTAGCGAATTATCGTTCAGCTTCATACGTGCTACTGTTAGCCGTCTTCCGCAGAGGCGTCGCCCTCGGTGTCAAAAAATCCTTTGGCTGAGGCGCATACTTGACAACATCAATCCTATAAGCGGACAACGTGTCCTGACAATCTGCACGGTTCGACTATTTCGCACGATGTTCCGGGGTTCGAATCCTGCACACAGCGGAGAAAGACTTCCAAGAACACAGCCGTGAAAACCGATTGTTCGGCTACGAAGAACGAGTAACAAACGCCGTTGTGATATGTTCAAATCATGGCCGGGCGAACACAATTCCGAAAAATATTGTGATTGCTTAACGTGACCGGGACGCAGAAATTTCTGTCTAAATATAGAACAGTTCTGTCGGTACCGTTCGATGTCATCTCGTTTGTCCAAGTCATGCTCTATCCTCATTTGATTGGTCATTCTTACCTGCCAATCGCTTCACCTCTTGCATTTCCTGCATCGGCCTTTCACTCAAAACTGAAAACATTCCTCTTTCACAGATCCTTTCCTGACTCCCCTTCTTCATCTTATCCCTCTTTTCGCTCCAATCCCAAACACCACCACCCCCCATAGCTGCCATGCTGTCTCTCTGCCTGAGTCTTGGATCTTGACCGGGAACCGAACCATTTTGCCTATCGATTTTGTTTTGACTGAGCGCCTGTAAATAAGCTGGTTCCCGTGACGTGGAATTACGGCTACGATTACCAACTTTGTTGGTAGTTAAGGAGGTAACTACCAACTATGTTGGTAGGTAAGACGGTAATTAATTCCCTATTTCACGGAACGTAAGAGGGTAATTAATTCTCAATTCCTCAGTACCTGCGGTACTACTCCGAATATCAGTGGTCAATTGGTCATTTCCTCATAGCGTCTTTTAAGTACCTCAAAAAAGAAATAGTTCTTGCTAAGACTCAACATGCTCTTCCCGTGCATGTGTAGTTTTTGTTTAACGACGCTGTGTCATAATGAATATGATTAGCCTCGCCCTCCTCCGTTATCTTCGCTTGGGACTGGCACCACCCGTATACGGCGGTGGCGAAGTTGTCTTCCCGTGAAACGGCTTGAGATCTTTTTGTACTGTCTTGCTTTTGTTGTTTGACCTCAGTGACCCACCCACGCCCACGATTCCTCGCTCAGCCGCGTGTTAACGAAAACATTACTTACTTACTTACTTGCTTACTTACTTACTTACTTACCCACAGGCCAACCCCTCGGTGTTTTCAACCAACTCTATGTGGTTAAGTAAGTAGAGGACAAGATGGCGCAGAGCTCTAATTTCGAGCATATCTGCAAGAATTGATTTTGTCGACGACTTGATAGGAGAAAGATTGATTACCGTCTAATTGAGAACTCGATTCGTTATTGGCCCTCGGGTCGATGTGAGGTCGAGATCGCTTCCGCCACCGCGTGGGAGATCACGAATGAAACACAGGATACGATGATGATGATAATGATGATGACACGTGCTTTGAAGGAGGAGTTAGTTAGAAAGGCGATGCACGCCATTTGTAATTCTCTGCAAAATGGCCGGCTGTCTCGTTTGATCTTCAACATAGTCTTTCTATGTTTATCTGTCTTTCTGCCTGCCTGTATGTATGTATGTATGTATGCATGTATGTACGTATGTGTGTATGTGTGTATGCCTATCTGTTTGTCTGTTTATCTACCTGACTGATTGGCAAGCAGGGAGACAGAACTAGGGAGATAGATACTTATACTAATCTCTGCCTATAATATGCAGAGTTGACATGTCTGTCTGTCTGTCTGTCTGTCTGTCTGTCTGTCTGTTGTACTTTAGTTTATCTTGAATCTTAAACCGAGCACACAGGCCTACATACATATAGACAGAGAGACAGACATACACATACAAACAAAGAAAACAGAGACAGACACAAAGACAGACACACAGACAGACATGCATTAGTACATAAACAGGGTTATCTTAGATAGAATCGTGACGCAACTGTGTCTTAATGCTTCGATTGAAATTCATCCATTGATGATCTGATACGATTCTCTTCAGATTTATACGACCCCATCAGTAGAATTGAAATTCATACTCAGCTACCCCTAACTTCATTGATCAACCCGACCCCCTAATAACATACCCTACCATCAGACTGCCAGTCTACCTCAGTCGGCGCCGAATCTTTCAACCCTTTTAAAGTCCTTTTAAGGGGTTGAAATCTTGAACTAAAGCTACACCCAAAGACGGCTGCATACATGAATGGGTTCATTATACCCCCAGTTCTATGGTCCGCCTGTTTGAGAATGTATCCCTTTATGATACAATAGCTCGGTACCGAAGAAACGGACGCATTGATTTGCAATCGATTCAGAAAAAATGATCGACCACCTGAAGGTCAGATGTGACAAGGACGATTCCAGCGGTCACGCCGGTCATGCCTCTCTCACCAGAGTTTTGAAAGCTAGTCTTGTCGTGTGACAAAACAGTTATATGGGATCCTAAAAGCATCTCTCCAGAGCGCTGCTTAATTGTAATCGTAATCGTAAACTAGAAATTTCTAAAGCGCTATTTAAGGCTAATCGCAGCTTATTTACAAGCGCTGCGTCAAGTCAATAGGGTTATCCAACGATGTTATGTCAAGAACCAAGTCCGGTTCCCAGACGACCAGAGAGAGAAGGAGGGAGGAACTGTAGGGTGTGTTGTGTTTCACGGCTATCTAACTGCTCTAAACACATGCGACGGAGGGAGGGTCAAAAGAGAACGTGTGTTAAGCCGAATCACATAAAACAGTAAAACAACATGTATATTTAATGGAAGCTTGTTCCAAGAGGGAAAACCGATGCATGAAAAAACCAGAGAAAGCCTGATCAGATTGTATTGATGTGCGGATGCGAGGAACCTGTAAATCCCACGGGCAGCAGAGCGTAGTGACCGACGAATAGTCTGAATAAAAAATGGAACACACGTCTGTCTGAACTGTGCAGTCCATAGAACAGAAAGTGCAAGTCTGTCGTTAAGGAAACTTTACGTTTAAGGACGTGGTGGTGTATTGGTACGATCGGTGCCTCATAACCGGAGGGTTGCAGGTTCGAATCTGCCTCAAGCCACTGCGTAATGACCTTGGACAAGTTGCTCACCCACAGTTGTCTGCGAGGAAGGCAACGGGAAACCACCTCACTCATCTCATCCCCGGGTGGCATAAAGCCAGTGGACCTGCCTTCGGGCAGATAACTCATCTTCATCATCATCATCAACGTTTAAGAAAAGCGTTAGGTTTTCGTTAGCAATGGTTTTTTCGTTAAAGTTACTGCTCAATGGAAAGTCGAGGCTTTTGTTAGCTTTGAGTTGAAGGATCTCACCCGAGTAATTCATTGAAAACCGAGCTGGGTCGAGGTCATATGGTCGCTGTAGAAAAAGTGTAGGGTTGCATTTATGCTTAAATTCTTGTAAAAGTTATTGCGGGTCTCAAAGGAAAACGTTTCAATCTTCGCAAGAGTTCTGTGATTCTTCATTTCAAGACGATCTTCTTGCACGACTATCTATCTTCCGAATTTTTTATGCAGTTCGCTTAAAGAGAAGTTCAGGATCAGCATCCTTGCAACCCCCAACCTTAGAATTTCTCTCAACCTAAACAAAATCCAGCCTAACAGCTCTTCCCTCGCCTCCCATCTGTGGTCTCTTGGCAACCGGATCCTATTCCAATTCCAAACACCGTCCACCGCAGCCGCCTGACTGTCTGCCTCCCTGATCCTTGGATCTTGACCTGTAACCGAATCTGACGCTTCCTGCCTATCGATTTTGCTTTGACTGAGCGCCTGGTGAGATCCGTCACCACCGCTGCCCGTTTGAATGGGTGCGACGCCATTTAAGGTCCCCATGTACTGACCGTGCTAGTCCGAGATTCAAATCTCTGAAATAAGCCAATTATTAATTAAATGCCTAGAAATAATCGTACACACATTCTAGTGAAGTTCACATCGTCCATAACTGTTAATTAGAAGTCCAGGTTATTCGACCAATTGCTGTTACATAGAAGTCCAGTGAGCTGGGGCTGCATCAACTCACGACGATGACATTGTTCTTTTGTTGACTTAACTCCGGGTAATTCTACCATTGTTACTCTTACGGTTAATTTACCCCCGCAGGGGGTGAATTAAAAGCCGGCCACTCAAAGGTCAATTATAATTATCGATGACATGACCCCTCTCGATTGATTTCGAGCTGAGTAGAACTTGTTGCGAAGTCGATTTATTTCCACCCCAGTTCACCCCTCAAAGTCCCCCCCCCCCCATCTCGCGCCATACGATCCCCCGGCAGCGAACTTGGACTCGGCCTCATTCATCGACCCTCTCAGCCGATAACAGCCCCTTGCTGGGGTCGGATTACCCTCCAGGGGCGACGACGGACGATGGAGGGAAGGAGGGGGCTGCGGGGTTTGCGCCCCTTTCTCTCATCTTTCAACGACCAGACTGATTACGCAACGAACCCTAAATTATACACTAGGAAGATTTATCTGCGCTGGAAGTTTCCTC
>OZ029921.1:23824086-23836586 GCA_964023275.1 Norana najaformis
TTGGTTTCCAGCAGGCTTGACTACTGTAACTCGCTTCTTATTAGTTTCGCTGAGAGAGATCTGAACAAACTACAAATTGTTCAGAACTTCTGAATATCAGCATACTAAGCCAGAATTGCATTCAGTGCACTGGCTGCCAGTTGAGCAAAGAATTCACTTCAAAATCTGTCTTACAGTTCTCAAAAAAACTGCATTTAAATAAGCCGACATATCCATGTTCCGTGCTCATCCTTCACAGTAATAGATTTTGCACTCGATCAGTGAACACTGTGACTCTTGCTGTGTCCTATACCCGAACAGTGTTGGGCTCTCGGGCCTTCCTAGTAGCCGGTCGAAAGCTTCTGGCAATTCTCTGATGTCATTCGGGTCTAAACTGAAGACACATCAGTTTCAACTTGCTTACCCACTGTAGCTTGGCTTCTGGTTTCTCGAACCTACTGGAATTCGACCCGTCTACCCCAACGGATCATGATTTTGACTGCGATTTTGACTAAGCGACCATCGACTGATGCCCTGGGCATTATGATAACGGCGCTATAGATTAGATCATCATCATCATCGTCGACGTCATATCATCATCATCATCATAATCATCAACATCATCATCATCATCATCATCATCATCATCGTCGTCGTCGTCGTAGTCGTCATCAACATCGTCGTCGTTGTCGTGGTCATCAGTGGGATTTCGACCTCTACTAGAGGTCGGGTGTTTTAAATTCCCGCCAGCAAAGAAGTTGTTTATCGGTTTCTGTTCCACGTGCTCCCCCTAACGAACTCAGCTTTAAAATGAATACGATGACCGTACATTGTCAATGGGAAGATCAGACGGCGTGGGGCAGCGGAAGAGGACTGGCCACTCGCCCTAATATGCCGAGGCTAAGAAAATTAAGTCACCAAGTCTTTCTATATTCAAGACTGCCCTTTGAGGTCAGCTCAAGGGAATGTTCTTCTTGTTCGTGTTCTTCTATTCTTGTTCGTGTTCTTCTCTTCTTGTTCGTGTTCTTCTCTTCTTGTTCGTGTTCTTCCTCTCTACGTCCCGAACCGGATATACCCAATTGAAGTTAAAAGGGGTTTTTGCTTGGAGATCAAGTTCCATCCGTAACCAAATGACAGAATTTTCTCTACTGCTGAGTGTTGTTTGTATGTGTTTCCAACGCCACATCCGTGGCCTCATATTGATACATATACAAATACGTGCTTTCCAGTTATATACATACATACCTTAAGACACATACGCCTGCAAATACACGTGCTTCGTTGAGCCACTATCTTGCAACAGATGACTTTGAGAAATGCCTTTCAGATCCTGTAGATTTATTTCCAGATAACACACACTGGATATTAATAGATGGCGACAATTTTCCATCCGGTCATACGTTGGCTGACGCAAACGGAAATGGCCCGACCGAAACTAATCCCCTTTTCAGCAATTCAACTCCGACATAGAAGAAGGCTTCATGCGCCATGTCAAGATGGCCGCCCTACCGGTCCCCGACAATTCAAACGACATCTTTCGACGCCCCGCAACGGCGCAAATTTGGGGTCGTGACCTTTCGGAATATCTAAAATATTTATCGGGTATACGGTTGATCGAAAGAAGATGGATGTCGTTTTAGTAAGTCGAGCGGGAAATGCCGACTTTTAAGTTCGCTGTTGTCTGCCGGAGTCGAGACGTTGGACCAAAAAAAGCAAAGCGATGATTTGTTTGGGAAAGTCACCATAAATTACAGCGAGGGCCCCACACTGCAACTGAGCTTAGCATAGTTTTTGAAGGCGTGGGACTAACAATTGCAATGGCGTCTGCACATGACATTAAGGTTATTTTGCCCCCACTTTTGACCCCAAAGATTAAATTTCATAATCGTTATTTTAAGCTCTAACCTACTTTTTAAAGCTAAGCGAAGGGGAACCAGCTAATCACAAGCGCTGTTTAAAAATGTAGGCACGCCTTTGGAAACGCAAAAAAACAGTTAATACCCGTTTGGCTTAAAGCGTTGGACAGCCGTCTGTTATCAGCCGTGAGAAATTAAGTTATTTCCAGCAGAGGTAGGAAGCAATTGCTTGACGGATTAATATCAGGCGTTGAGCTAGAACGTTGTCACAAATTTTTACGGCAAAAAGACGTCAAAAAGTCTGGATGATTGTGAAAAAGTCGTGAAACTTATTGCCGAAATAAAGCATATATCCTACTCTCAAAACTTTGCCGACGCTGATAATGAATTGAGTCAGCAGCTTGTGATTCGTCCATTGCCGACCTAAGGGCCTACACACAAGGAAATGAGCGCCTCCCCTACGTCTCATTTGTGGGAAAAGGGATACTTTACAGACTCTAAAGCCAGCTTATTCACGAGCGCAGTGTAGAGTCAGATGCTTTGACCGGAGATGACATAACACAACTAACGTGACAAGTGTTTAGAATGGTTCAGAAAACATGTGATCTGTTTTGGAACCAGTGCAAATTAACCGGGAATATCTAACAGCCAATCTTTCCTTGTTTCTTCTTAAAGGCTGTGACAGCGTCCACTGACAGAAAACTATAATTCAAGCCGTCACACAAAGGACCTTAAATGGCGTGGCGCCCATCGATGGTGAAGGATCTCACCCGATCAAATCACTGCAAACTGGGCAGGGTCGAGGTCATAGGTTGCTTTAGAAAAACGTGTACATTTACACTTACAAGTCGACAACTCTTTCACTGAAGACTTGCTGCCTTAAAGTCTGTTTCGGTTTCTTAAAAAACAGTGGGAGGGAGACGGAGAGGCTGTGTTTTTACTGTGGGTTGTGTTTAGGTCGATGGAAATGGGAAAACGGCGAATTGAACGAATCACGTCACAAATTGTACCAAGTATCGGGAGACTACATAGTCTTCAGTACTCGCTAATACAGCCGGCAAATTGCTTGTCCCGTTTGCTGGCACTTCCTGTAAGACGCGATGTTCCACGCGACGTCGTTGCAGTCTGCAGTCTTGAATGGCACCGCCCTTCATCTGAGCCCATTCCACGTCCCTGCGGTGCCGTTGACACCTTCTCCATCAACATGAAGTCTTGTCTATTTCGCAGGCTCTATATAAATTATGTATTGCATGTATGTGTAGGTGCTATCTGGCAATTACATTACTGTGTTCATGTGAAAGGTTATCAACTATTTTTAGGGACCTTACTTGTCGGATTGTATGGACGGCGGTAATGGACAGAAAATCTTTGTTTGTGATGCATACGATAGCAACAGGGATGTTATTCGGTCACATCTAGTAAAGTATCGCGAATTCCTGATAAACCGATTTACAGTAAAATAAAATTGTAATGTAACAATACTTTGTAAAATTACTTCGCCCCAACTTAAACTCCTGGATTTTCCCCGGCTGTTGTAATGTAATGTATTTCATAACCATGTTATCCTTTAATAGCGCCTTCAAAGTACGGGTAACTCCTGAAGGATCAGATCATCAGCAATTTGCTGAAATTTACTCAGAACTTGAGAGAAAGGAAATACATGTGCATGTAGCCTATGTATGTATGCATGTATGTATATATGTATGTATGCATGTCTGTATGCATGTCTGTATGCTTGTCTGTATGCATGTATGTCTGTATGCTTGTCTGTATGTATGTATGTATGTTTGTTTGTTTGTATGATTGTTCTTATATATATATATGTCTGTCTGTTTGTCTGTATGTATGTATATATGTATGTATGTATGTGTGTTATGCATGTATTATTATGTATGTATTATGCATTATATATGTATGTGTATATTAAGGATGTATGTATGTGTCTACGTATGTATGTATGTATGTAGCTGACTTTCTGTAGCGCCATTAAGAATCTCATAAAGATATAAAAATCCCAAGTCCTACCTTCTAAGGCCTGCTGCAGATGGAAATCAATCTTTGTACCCATCCGAAGGCGCATATACATACCATTGGCTCAGTTTTAGTACTCTGTCTAAGAGTTACAGCAGAATTCCACTGCTCAGCAACTTGACTTTGGGCCACTTTCTAAAGCAAAGTTATGGCAACAGGTGCCCTTGGGTTGTAACCCAACCGCGAACGAGGCATGAGGGATGGGTACTAATAATGGGTACTAGAGATGGGTCAGTGGGATCACCAGTTGAAGCGGGGGGACCTTGCTCGAAGCCGATAATTGGGGATATAGGGTGACGCAGAAAAGTTTGAGATCTCTTGTGTTACTCATAGAAGTAGCCATGGCTAAAAATAACAGAGATAATATTCTGTTATGAATGTGCCTATTTATAGCGCGATGTAACACGTTTTATAATCATCGTTGTCGTCATCGTCGTCTTCATCGTCGTCTTCATCATCATCATCATCACCACCACCATCACCATTACCATCATCAATATCGTCATCATCAATGTCATCATCAATGTCACCACCACCACTACCACCACCACCACCATCATCATCATCATCATCATCCTCATCATCAACAATCAATGTCATCATCATCACCATCATCAATGTCATCATCCTCATCCTTATCATCATCATCACCACCATCATCAATGTCATCATCATCACCACCACCATCAATGTCATCGTCACTGTCATCGTCATCATCATCATCATCATCCTCATCATCATCATCACCATAAAAGTACACCATGCCAACCATTTGGCGGAGATAGGTCTGAACAAATGACTTCCATTCATTTTGGTCGTTTGTCAGATCTAGTGCTTTTTTCATATTTAGTCCAAGTTTAGTTATGTTTTTGCGTTCACAGTCTATTCCCCGTTTTACAAGAGCGCATGCGCAGTGAGGAAATCATTCGAGATGACAACTAACCTCTTCTGCCTTCACCAGAGTTTTCTTTGGACTCCAAAACCTCTGCATATTGCATTTTCCATATCGGTGTCTCTGTATATGCATATGTACGTGCTTGTATATTTAGGTGTACGTGCATGGGTGTGTATATTTTTTATTGTATATGTATATGCATATGTGCATATATGAGCACAACTGGATTTGAAGTATATGTTTACATATGTATTGGTGAACTTAGAACCGCAGATGAGAAACGGTTCCATATGTTATTCATCTTTGCGTATTACGAAGTCCTATCCTGGATTAGGCTATTGGGCTCTGAATGCAGATGGAGCTGTTCCAGCGCGAAGATACGCAGACGAGCATCCATCGGAGGACGGACGGACGGACGGACGGACGGAGGAATGTTTGATTTCCTGCGCCAGGAACCGATCGCTAATCGATTTATCCGCGAATTGAACAAATAAACAGAGGCCGAACTACTTGCGGCAGTCAAAATAGAAGCAGACGACTCAAGTCGCGGCACGTGCGAGCTCTTTTTAGCGCATTTTTGTACTCGCCGCCCGAGTATACAAACCGATCGAAAGCATACACTGCACACTTCTCGACCTGGACACTAAGTCTCGAAGATGCTCTCAGATTAGCGCCATACGAAGTGCAGTGTGGCCAGAAAAGAGAATCTCTGTTACTATTTTAAAGAGCAGTCACTGTAACATATGAGGGGTACCTAACTCTTTTGAAGGCACTATAATGGCGCTATATAAGTGTCTTAATACAGAAGCACAAATTAAATCTTCGTCATTGATGCATAGAATTTACAGACAATATCAAGAGCTCACAAGTGGCCACTTTCATTTGCTGGGGTATTTGTGGCCAGTTGGCCACACTAACGGCGTTTTATTGCTAGACAATGTATGCCTCTATGTCAGCAAATTCCTATCCATATAAGAGGTTGGGTACTTCCCCTGCCCGGGTCCAGACCATCAGGGACCCCCTCCGAGTCCCACGCAACCACTCGGCAGCTCCGCCACGACGCGCTTTCTCGCTCAATGGACCGTCTTTGAGAAACTGAAAGTCAGATCTGATGCAACAAAAAGACTTTTCAGCTAAACTTAAATCGCAGCTTATTAGATCCGTTGGATAGCCACGCTTCAGATCCTTTGATAAGCTCCCAAAAGCTATACCAGATGCACACACACATACCCAGTATCAGAGCTGTTAGTAATCATCTCGAATCTTAAATGAAGGTTGCCTTTTGAACTGTTTACAATATTGCAAAAAGTTTGCAGCCATTGTGTTAAGTACTTTTCACTTTTTGCAAGCATTTTGTTGTAAAGTTTGGGCTTTTTACTTTGTTTCTTACTTACATCCGAACTCTGGGATAAATTTGTTCCAATCGTCACTTTCCTGCCCAAAGGTCGTTGCCTCAACGGCTTCATTTGCCACAAATCTCACGCGACATGTTTATAACTAGAGACGGCAATATTTTTCTGCGCAGTTCTCTGACTGAAAACTGAAAACATGACTTTTAAAAAATCATATCCAATTTCTCCTCCTCTCTTTTTATTTTTTTACCGCTGTAGTGATTATTCCACTCATCACCAATCATACCCGTCTGCCCGGATTTTGAATTGGAACCGAACCTGACCATGTTTTCCTCGCCGATTTTGTTTGAAGCCTGTGAACAAGCTAGCTCCCACGACTTATCTTTTTGGGCGTTGAAGAAATTCGAAGGAACTTGATTACGATTACGACAGCTATTGACATATCTGGCTTCTCTGCCAGGCAACTGGGTCGAATCACTTAAGCAATTTAGCCAATAGACCTGTCTTAGTTCAAGTCATCCCAATATTGTCAGTTAGCTCTTTGATTGATGTGGGTGTTTGCTACACTGAAGTGTTTTCGTCACCCAGCGAACGCATGTCTGTCAACAGAATCGTAAACTCGAGATATCTACAGCGCCCAACGAAAGCTAAATCGCGGGATCCAGCTTATTCACTGGCGCTCAGTCAAAACGAAATCGATAGGCAAGAAGGGTTCGGTTCCTGGTCAAGATCTAAGAGTCAGGCAGGCAGGCAGGCAGGCAGGCAGGCAGGCATGCAGGCAGGCAGGCAGGCATGCAGGCAGGCAGGCAGGCAGCCAGGCAGGCAGGCAGGCAGGCAGGCAGGCAAGCTGCTACGGTGGGTGGTGTTTGGAGAACATAACGAGAGAAAAGGGAGTATGGAAAGTCGAAATGATCCCAAGCATCGTAATCGTAATCGTAATCCCGAGATTTCTACTGCGCCCGACGAAAGCCACGTCGCGGGGACCAGCTTATTCACAGGCGCTCAGTCAAATCAAAATCGATAGGCAAACGTGTTCGGCTCCAGGTCAAAATCCAAAAGTCAGACCGAGAGACAGCGTGGCAGCTATGGGTGGTGGTGTTTGGGGTTGGAGAGAGAGAGGAGAGAGAGAGAGACAGACAGAGAGAGAGAGAGAGAGACAGAGAGAGAGAGAGAGAGAGAGAGAGAGAGAGAGAGATAAGAGGAAGAAGGGACAAGCACCCCAATAACCGAGACAAAATTACGACAGTGTCTGTTAGCAGTACCTGGTTTTGTACACACAGTTTTCTGGTCTGATTAGACATCATTTTCGAAAGCGCAAGAATAACAGAAACTCTATCGCGGCCAAAAAGTATCGCGCGGATTATTATACGCAACGCGGAGTGATCTGGATAAACACGCTTTCATCCGCCGCGCCGCCTTAAGCAGCGGGGGCTACTTTTCTTGCACGGCGGATGCGGAGACTGCGTGAGCATCACTGAAGCCGCCCTCGGATTCTATGGCCGTCTGTTTATCTTTGTTGTAGCGCGCGGTTAAGATAAGGGAAGCTGAGCGGCACAAATCTTGACAATAAAACGGATGAGATGGAGATATTTGCCAATTGTAACTGGAGCCGAGCTGCTGCAGCTGCTGCTGAAGATGGTGGTGATGATGCAACTGTATCTCATCATCAACACTTGACTACTGTAACGATAAACAATAGTAAAATATGCATACAGCCATAATGATGATGATGATGTGTCTACTTACTTACATGCATACATACATACATACATACATACATACATACATACATAATAAGCATACATACATACATACATAAACACATACATAATAAGCATACATACATACACATATATACATACTATACATATAAAGACATACATATATGCAAGCTTACATACATAAATACACACAAATATATATATATAAATATATGAATACACACACGCATACATACGTACATATATATACAAACATAAAAATCTACATAAATACATACATATATACATATATACAAACATATTATAACGTAGCAAACAGAATTACTGGATAATAGATATACACATATACACACACAATAGCATGTCTTGGTCCATTGTGAAACCAGACAACACTTGATGCCGTTGGCAAATGCACCACACTCACAACCATAATTGCAAATAGAAATGCCCATTATTCGTCACTGAAGAGAGTTATAAGTAGTAGGATGGACTCCCATCGTCAGTGACCAACAGCTACAGCAAAGACAGCATCAACATCCGGGATTTTAAGTGGGGGGGGGGCAAAGTAAAAGTAGATTCTGGACGCAACGAGTAAAACGATTAGGAAAATATGACATTCGATCCCATAACTTTAGGGGCCGTTTGTTCCTTAGGGCCCCTTTGAATAGCATATTGAGCATTAAATGCATCTCAAACACACATACATACATACACACATACATGCATACATATATACATACATATATTATGCTCTAGAGCCTTTTGTGAGGTTCTCAAACATGCTGAACAAGTGCTATGATACACACATACATACATATATACATACATGCATATATACATACATATATATACAAACATACATACATACATACATGCACGCATGCATTACACTGGAGAGGGCCCTACTGTCAGCTCAGAGGCAGACGTTCAAATCCCCACCAGCACTTAATGGCATTTCAGATACATAAATGCATACATACATACAAGCATACATACAAGCATACATACATGCATACATACATGCATACATACATACATGCATACATACATACATGCATACATACATGCATACATACATACATGCATACATACATACATGCATACATACATGCATACATACATGCATACATACATGCATACATACATGCATACATACATACATGCATACATACATACATACATGCACACATACATACATACATGCATACATACATGCACACATAAAATATAAGCTAAGGTAAGATAAACTAAGGTAAGCTTTGTGGTAAGATAAGCTGTTCTAGCGGAGTAAGAGGACCCATTAATAAATGAGATGGCACCGCCTACACCCTGTTGAAAACAAGGTTAGACAGTCAAAGAAAATGCTGGCAAGCTGCCACGATAAGCTGGGGCTAATAAATTCAAGGGTCTTCGACTTTGTATCCTTGGCCGGGTGTCATTTCAGGGACTGAGCTTCCATATCACAAAACCACTCGCAATAATTATTTCACAAATTTCGTTTGCATATAAAATTTCGCATAACGCGGCGTAATCTATCCAAGACACTTGCTACCATTCGTCACGGTTGATATTATACGCAGGCAGTCGACATCTTTCAGTGTGTTTACATTATTTTAAACGAATGATGTCGTGGTATTTGAGCCTTGGTAAATTAACGAGGCATGCAGAACGAACGTTCCAAAGTTCCGAAAAGCCTGACGAGCCCGCTCTCCCTGTCTTATATAGACAACATTCCAATCCGTTTATTAAACAACATTGAAACACGACATCTTAGAGAAGCAATAACGTTACTTCATTTGAAAGGTTTCGTCCGAAATACGTGTATTTAGACAGAACGGTCTAATTGATTCAATATGGCGACCGAGTTTTGTTTATAAACGGAATTAGCGCCGCAGAAGCGCAACAGATCTATAGTTACTCCTTGCAAGAGCCTCCGCCGCGCGTGAGCTTTCTCCCTGCTGCAAGGGCCTTCGGTATACGGTTACCTTTCGCAAGAGGCGTTCTCAATATTTGGTTACATCGTCCGCGGCACAGAGCGGAGGTGATTGTCGGAGTAAAGTAAAAACACATCCATCGCTGATGTTACCGTCGACTTCTTGCAAGTTCTATTAATATGCAGTGTATCCAGTCCAACGCGAGGATCCGGGGTACACCCCTTTACCGAAAAGCCTCTGCCACTTTAGAAAAACTGATCATCTCAGGGCTATTCGGAGAGATTTTAATCTCGGGCTAGCACGATCCGTACACGGGTATCTTCTATGACGTGGCGCCCATTCAAACTGGCAGCGGTGGTGAAGGATCTCTCCGATAAATTCATTGAAAATGAGCAGGATCGAGGTTATACGATGGCTACAGAAAAACGTGTACTTTTACATGTTCGGATTCCTGGGCACTTCATACACGAGACCCAATCTCCATCCATTATTATTATTTCTTCAGTTATAAAATGCTACTCTCCGATAACTGGACATAATTCGTAGTAGCAAATAATTCAAAAAAGATGGCACAAATGAAACAAAAAGATGAAATAAATATTAATGATTAATACATAATAAATTTGTTAAAAATCTCTAACCTCTGCGCTATATAAAGCCCGGGCCAAATCGCCCCGGTGGCCCCTTTGATATATTCTATATAGGGCCAAATAGCCTTGGCGGCCCCTTTGATAGCCCCTGCTAATCAAACAGGGATCTTGTTTGCAGTCACCGACTGAACAGCTGAATAGCTGAATGGAATGAGACTGTCGAGGGAGTGGCTTAATTTCCGACCGGCATGACTGGATGGAACAAGAGAGATGGAGCGGAAGAGTGGAAGGGTGGAACGTAGAACGTGCCCCCTCATCGTAGCGCTGTCTCTCCGTCTGCAAAGCACTGGCGATGCCACTGTCCAGTCCCGTGTTTTTATGGTTCCCTGCTTGATGTGCGGATTGCGCTGGTGCCATGGTTGTCCGATGATCTGCCCTACAACAACGGACACAAAGGAAGGGTCTGGCCGTCTGCCCCGAATCGTTAGACATGTTTGCATAACCATAAAATAACACACCCCGTTTGTTATTGAACTCTGATGCTCGAAATGGACGCCAATAACAGGATGGCTGTAATGTAGGTCGTTGTTCAAACTTTTATAAACGAACATAAATTCGATTTTATTAAAATGATTTTCGACACTTTTATTGTTTGCAATGAGTTTAACATTTGTCGTAAGTTTCTTTCGACGATGCAAACATTCAAGGGGATAGTTGCATTAGCGATGCCATCATTCTTCGCAATCTGGAAACATTTCTCTTCTGTACGGTGTAAATCTGCTCTATATATCTTCTGTTACACCGTCATAATAAACCACAAGGCATCAAATGATGGCGAGCCAATGCCTACTAAAACGTAAATGTACACGTTTTTCTATAGTGACCGTATAGCCTCGATTTTGCTCATTTTTCAATTAATTAATGAGATCCTTCAGCACCGCAGCCCGTTTGAATGGGCGCCACGCCATTCAAGGTGCCCGTGTACGGACCGTGCTAGCCGAGATTAAAATCTCTGACATATGGCCACTATCGGTATGCGAACCGGCATCCTCACGCACAGAGGCGCTTTGACGTATGCTTGAACCGATGTAGCTAACTAAACCATCAAGCAGAAAGCCGGTTAACTGCAGGAGGCCAGTTCTTTGAAACAGGAAGACAGTAGAAGAAGGATAAACACAGGGTCTTCAGTCGGAACCAGAAGCTAATAAAGACCTAACGGAGGGTACGTGTTCAGGAAGGGCATTCCAGAAACAGTTACAACCAAAGCAGACGACTTTACAGTAAATGCTTACTCCTTAATTATCAATAATCAAATCAGCAGCTTCTGCAGCTCACCAGAATGCAATGTATCCTGAAGTCAGGTTGACCACAGCTTCGTGTCCAACATAAACAGTCTCTAAGTGGATATAAACCAATAAGCAATCCTGTAAGCCCATGGGAAACTTAAGACGAATTACACACATATAGTGAATGGCTTTTAATTGCTAACCGCTCAGTAATCAAGCAGGAAGGATCGTGTATGATCTGCCATCAAAGGGATGAAGATCAAACGAATTGAATGAACACGATAGAACTAAGGATCTCCTAGATGTAGTCAATAATCCGATCACCTTTATTACACCACCGAGTACTTCTTGCGCAACATTTATTGGATATCTTGCCTTATTATCGTTCAATGGGCATTTCTAAATTTTATTAAGCACTTCCCTTACTTATAAAACTGGAATTTGCAATATGCAACCTCCTTACGGGCGACAATTGTAAAAGAGTCTGGCTTGGAGAGGGAAGAAGACAGATTCACAAAGGGACGCTAACGATGATCAAATTTGTCCGGGTTCTTTGAAGTGTCTAGCTCCTGAAGTGGCAACAAGTCGTTAACAACGGCATACGAAGGTCGTTAACCAGGCAACGATGAGCAGAGAGTCACGCACGCGTGTCACATCCAGTAGGGCTGATTGGTGTGACACGCTCGGACCGCTGTATATACACAGACTATACCCTAGACCCGCACGCACACCCTGTGGACTTGATTAAAATCACCATCCGGTCTTTGTTATGAAGACCTGTGAAATTAATACGGTTACAGTTTGCCCTTTGGGCGACCCGACAAATTAAACCGTGTGCAGGACAAGGGGTAAAGGA
>OZ029921.1:23841586-23886586 GCA_964023275.1 Norana najaformis
TATCCTCGGCTAAGAAACAGTAAAACTACGGCCCCAGCGGTTGCGCTATAAAACCGACAGAGTTTGGTCAACGTCGGCGAAATTAACGTCAGGTATTTTATATTGTCAGAGTTAGGTCAATGTCCGCCATGTTTTCTATTTTACCTCATAAAATGCTGCGAGTATGTATGTATCCATCAGTTTAACTAGGCAATCTTCACAGCATTCATTAAAAAGTCAAGTAAGTTCTCATATCTCATATAAAATATGAATAAAACAGATATCAATAAGGTAGTTAAATTATATGTCTTTTTAAGATCACAAAGCACACAGATTTCAATCAAATCTAATGATTTTAATGTAGTAAATATTGTATAAATTACAAGAACTCCACGATAATCCGAAAAATCGTATATATGCATATCATAGCAAAATTCAAGCGTTTGATTTATGCAGTTAACAAGTTTAATAACTGAAACTATGAATTATGCATGTTGAATAGTACTTGGCCATTTTGATATTGAACGGCACTATACCCAGGTTTACTCCTGGTCGATTCCTAACAGCTACTCTTCAAGAAAATAAAATAAACAACCTATATGAATTCACCTTTCTAAATTATTACACAAAACCGAATATATACAAAAACATTCAATCCAATAAACTATTAGCAGGCATTATAATCCAACTACATATTCAAAAATAACTGTTTAGTAAGGCAGAATACGTATTACATCTTGGCTTAAATGATAAAAAATAGCAAAGCAGTATTTAAAATATTCCTTTATATATAATTTTAAAATTAAAAAATTAAAAATGTTAAAATCTAAAATATTTTTTATCTGTATGAAACAAATGTAGCATCATATCATGCATACCATTCTCTCCTAATAAATATATAAAATATAAATTAAATACTTGGTGCAGGAAAATTACACAAATTTATTAAACTGTATATATTAAATATTTGTTAACATGATTCATACTTTTAATAAAATCACTTAAATTATTTACTGAAAACCACACAATAAATCCTATATCGTTAGGTAACAACACCAAAAATGTTCAGCTAGTAAACAATTCGATCCAAGGCACTCACTGAGCTCATTTTTATAGCTCACAAATATCATTTTCAAATATATATATCCTCAAGCAGGGAGTAAGTTTATGGAGTTTCTAAGGACAGTGCAGTTGTCCCTAGGCTATGGCCATGCGCAGGACAATAGACAGCCGTGGCCTGCGGTGCCCTGGGGCGATGTCTGGGGCACCGGCGCTGGGCACTGTAGGTCGTCGGGGGTCTCGGAGCTTGATTTCTCTGATCCAATATGGCGGAATGGACGTCAAGGCAACGTAGAACGTTTGTCAGGTCTTCCTTTTCTACAAAAGGAAGTTTACCGATACATTGAAACATCAGAAATTCGTTACGATGCGGTCTTGGGAAATCAAATCAAAACCACCTCAAAAGCTGAACTAAATATCTTGACCACGTGGGTGCACGAGAGATTAGTGGACAGTAGTGGTCAGTGTGCTAGACTGTCCATCAAGAAGTCAGGGTTTCAAATCTCCATCAGGGCAGAAATTTGTTTTGAGATTTCAGGTCCACTTGCACCCTCTAGCCAATTCAGCTAAAAGTACACTGACTACACTATCAGTGAGATGATCAGGCAGCAAGGGAGCAGGCTGGTCGCCCTTCCTCATAAGCTGAGGCTAAGAAAACGAAGTTGCTAACACTTCATACCCATGGCTGCCTCAGGACGTAAGAGACTGCTTTTTCATCTCGATCACAGAATTCACGTAATACTCACACGCGTTCTACGAAGGCTCCAGCGTACTATGGCCACGCCATACAGCACCAGTAGCACTGTCTACTGTTAGCAGACACTGCCGCGAAGGACGTAAGTCTTGGATGTCCCCCTATCTTATGACTGTAGTTGATTTTTGAACTCATGTAGAGCGCCCTTTTCTTCGGCCTCGGCTGTGCTACGGCGCTATATAAGTTGTCTTATTATTATTATTATTATTAATTATTATTATTAATCATTATTAGTAATTATTATTATTAATTATTAATAATCATTATTATTATTATTACCTGGGTTTGTCTGCATGTGTTGGAGGTGGTCCTGCAGAGCCTCGGCTCCGTACCTTCGGCTGACCTGGCGGATGTCCTGGGTGGTCCGTCCCATGGGGTCAGCGAAGTGTCGTTCATATGTGGTTCGTCCTTTCAGGTTCAGAAAGATGTTGATTGCGGCGCCCGGAACTGAACCAGGAAAACGACGGATCATATTCATCATCAGTTACCGTAATCATCATCATCGTCATCATCATGATTATCGTCATCGTCGTCATCATCATGATCATGATCATCGTCATCGTCGTCATCATCATGATCATCATAATCATAATCACCATCATCATAATCATAATCACCATCATCATCATCATCATCATCATCATCATCATCAGTTACCGTCATCATTGTCATCGTCATTGTTGTCATCATCAGCAGCAAGAATCATTCAAATTCAAATCAGTACCATCATCATCATCTGATTGTTATAGCCATCATCGTCTTTAGTGCCATCATCAACACTGAAATCATCAGCAGCGTCATCTATATAAACATCATCATCATCACCATCACAATCACCATCATCATCATCACCACCACCCAGCAGCAGCAGCAGCATCAACCTTATCACGTTTCCGCCTTTTGTTATTATTTCTGCATTTATTAAGCGCCACCATCTAATGACTAAGCATCAATCGATGGTGCTGAGCAACTGTGAGTGAAGGACTTGCTCAAGGTCCCTACACAGTAACCGTCTCAGGCGAGGAGGTTCGAACCCGTACTCTCCGCGTTACAAGCCGAGCACTCTAACCAATCGGCTACTATGGATCTGCTACGGTTCCACTCTTAAAAATCCCCGATTTTAATAAAGCTCCAATATCAAGACACAAGAAAGAGCATTTCAGATAAAGTCTAAAAACTGCGAGTTGATGTAAGGTCAACATCAACGGCCCTGGCAGCCGAAAGATGTCGTTAAACACTGGAAACTACCACAGGAAATTAAATAAAATTTGACTCCTTTTGAAAAGCTCATATTCTACTATCTACAGTCATGAATCGTTTTCAACTCCTCCGCTGCCTTTAGTGGGGTGAAGCCGATCGGTAGCCTGGATAAAGGCGCAGGGCGACGCTAATCAACTTCGTTATGGTGTAGCGTTGTTAAACATAACAACACACACGCGCGCGAACCCACCCACCCAACTCCACCCACCCACCCAACTCCACCCACCCACCCAACTCCACCAACCCACCCAACTCCACCCACCCACCCAACTCCACCCACCCACCCAACTCCACCCACCCACCCACCCAACTCCACCAAATCATAGGATTGTCAAAAAACGAGGTAAAGTACGGTCGCCGTCAACGGCCCTGGCAGCCATAAAACACTGAAAGCTACCAAAAATCCACATTAATGTCCAACTGGAGGCCACGGCAGGTAAATCCTGAGATGCTCTGGGCCCGTGTCCAGGACCTTGACATTCGTCCAGTGTCAGTTCAAGGGCCGAAAAGAACTACTACCCGTATGTTCCACTGTGGAAGCTTCAGGTCTCGTCCGCAAAGGGGGGATGGGGAGAGTAATGCCAAATGCGGACTAGTAGCAGAGGGGTCCAAAGTAGGTTCATTTCTTGCGAAAGACCACCTTTCCTCTTTTACAGATCCTATCCTGACACCCCTTCTTCCTCTTATCTCTCTCTCCTCTCCAACTCCAAACACCACCACCCCGTAGCTGCCACGCTCTCTCCGTCTTGACTTTTGGATCTTGACTTGGAACCGGACCCTTTTCCCTATCGATTTTGTTTTGACTGAGCGCCTGGGAATAAGCTGGTCCCCGCGGCGCGGCTTTCGTTAGGCGCTGTAGAAATCTCGAAATTACGATTACGATTTTGTATGCCGCACTGACTATTTTACCAGATAATTTGTCTAGATGACGATTTCTTTGCACTAGTGTCTGCTGATGGCAGACATTGCTTTTGAGTATAAATTGACTGACTCCAATGGACGCTGACACTAATGTCTGGTTATAGGCCACATTAACCTGTGTACCTATTTTAAGGTGGCATTCATGTCGAAGACGACGGCCTCTGCGGTTAGGCACCGTTTAACAATAAAACTGCGTCAATTTCACAAGATTCGAACCCGGAGCGTAGAGGTGAAAAGCCGACGCTTTGCTGCTCGGCCACGGCAGAATAACTCTAGTACCAATTTCTTTATATGACGTTCTCGCCACAGTGGTTTCTACATTCGGCAGACATTACTTTCAAGTGTCAATTCGTCGACCCTAACGGAAGGTCATACTTAATGTCGGATGTTAAGCCACAGTGACTTTACTACAAGACAGTTTGTCTACACAGCACTTCCGCCACAGTAGTCTCTGTATTTGGAAGACATTACGTTTGAGTCAGTCAATTGTTGAGCCCAACAAAAGGTCACACTAATATCTCGCTGTACACCACAGTTGCTTTTCTACCAGACAGTTTGTTTACATAACAATTGCGCCACACTGGAGTCCGCATTTGGCAGACAATTACTTTTGAGTATGTCAATTTGTTGCCCTAGCGGACGGCACAAGAGGATATCCGCTAATCCAGTCGGAAGCAGAGAGCGGAAGTAGAGAGCGGAGACTGCACAGAACCACCTTTCAAACATTAACCCGATTCTAGGTAGGAAACAAATCCGCTGACATTTCCACTGGCACGAGTGTCAGTAACAATCACCTTCATAATTACCGTCTTCCCATCAATCACTCCGCCTATCACGCACTGGTTTCTGTCTGGAACTGTTTTCAAATGAAACAACAAGGATTTCTGGCTAGCTGGGACCTGAGATGCGACGACGCATAGTAAATTTTGTTTTGAAGGGTTTGACCTAAATGCACCAGTGACAGGAAGTAACAAATGTCCCGGATTTGGCAGAAACAGTTAATATCGCCACATTAACTTTTTGCTTATAGCCACAGTAAGTGTCTGGCTGTAGCCCATAGTTAGTCTCTGGCTATAGGCCATAGTTAGTCTCTGGCTATAGCCCATAGTCTCTGGCTATAGGCCATAGTTAGTCTCTGGCTATAGCCCATAGTCTCTGGCTATAGGCCATAGTTAGTCTCTGGCTATAGCCCATAGTCTCTGGCTATAGGCCATAGTTAGTCTCTGGCTATGGCCCATACTCTCTGGCTATAGGCCATAGTTAGTCTCTGGCTATGGCCCATAGTCTCTGGCTATAGGCCATAGTTAGTCTCTGGCTATGGCCCATATAGGCCCTAGTTAATCTCTGGCTATAGCCCATATAGTCTCTTAGTCTCTGGCTATAGGCCATAGTTAGTCTCTGGCTATAGCCCATAGTCTCTGGCTATAGGCCATAGTTAGTCTCTGGCTATAGCCCATAGTCTCTGGCTATAGGCCATAGTTAGTCTCTGGCTATAGCCCATAGTCTCTGGCTATAGGCCATAGTTAGTCTCTGGCTATAGGCCATAGTTAGTCTCTGGCTAGGCCATAGTTAGTCTCTGGCTATAGCCCATAGTTAGTCTCTGGCTATAGGCTATCTGGCCCATAGTTAGTCTCTGGCTATAGCTATAGGCCATAGTTAGTCTCTGGCTATAGGCTATATCTCTGGCCCATAGTCTCTGGCTATAGGCCATAGTTAATTTCTGGCTATAGCCCATAGTTAGTCTCTGGCTATAGCCCATATAGGCCCTAGTTAGTCTCTGGCTATAGGCCATAGTTAGTCTCTGGCTATGGCCCATAGTCTCTGGCTATAGGCCCTAGTTAATCTCTGGCTATAGCCCATAGTTAGTCTCTGGCTATAGCCCATAGTCTCTGGCTATAGGCCATAGTTAGTCTCTGGCTATCTAGGCCCTAGTTAGTCTCTGGCTATAGGCCATAGTTAGTCTCTGGCTATGGCCCATAGTCTCTGGCTATAGGCCCTAGTTAATCTCTGGCTATAGCCCATAGTTAGTCTCTGGCTATAGCCCATAGTCTCTGGCTATAGGCCATAGTTAGTCTCTGGCTATAGCCCATAGTTAGTCTCTGGCTATAGGCCAAAGTTAGTCTCTGGCTATAGCCCATAGTCTCTGGCTATAGGCCATAGTTAGTCTCTGGCTATAGGCCATAGTTAGTCTCTGGCTGTAGGCCATAGTTAGTCTCTGGCTATGGCCCATAGTCTCTGGCTATAGGCCATAGTTAGTCTCTGGCTATGGCCCATAGTCTCTGGCTATAGGCCATAGTTAGTCTCTGGCTATAGGCCATAGTTAGTCTCTGGCTGTAGGCCATAGTTAGAGTCTGCCAAGCGGACACATTTAGTGTATGGTTATAGGCCATAGTTAGTGTCTGGCAAGAGAATGCATTTAGTGTATGGCCACAGCTAGTATCTGATTATAAACCACAGTTAGTTTCGGGCTAGAGGCCACAGTTATTGTCTGGCTATAAGCCGCAGTTATTGTCTGGTTTGATGACACAGTGATAAGAAGGTCAAAGGCCACACTAAAATATTTCCTCTCACCAAGTGGCTGACTAACCCACTCTCTCAGTTACCAGAGATATTATACTGGCCACACTACAACTGCTAAACAGCCGCATTGCAGCATTTCTAATATAAGCTAAAAACACACTACATAAACATTCAGAAACATGCATAAACATCTACATACACACATACATTAGTATCTGGAAATACCAGATATTACTTTCAAACCATTTCTACAGCACCACCACAGTGTCTCTATCAGCAGACATTACTTTTAAACCGGAAGTCACTTATATAGCGCCACAATCAGAACCTTGGGTTTAAGACCTAGTTGACGAACCTGCGCCAACTGCTGGGTGGTTGCTCCCTGTCAAGGCAACGCCGCTGGCGTACCTAGTCAATGGAACCTCGAGCTTCGGACCAGTTTTCGAAGGCTTCTGGAACACCAGGCGAGTCGTGGTGTCGAGGGTGTAGGGTGGTTCCGGTTGCAAATCCTGGTGAGCAATCGACGCTGATTGCTTCGGGCGACAACCTATCAGCAAAGAACAACAGAACTTGACAACAGAATCTTTTTCTGCACACAAATCTTATATGTATATAAATATATATAACATTACATAAACATATATAAGCATACATATAAGTTTACATATAAGCACGTGTTTCTGTGAATACACACACACATATATACATATTTACATGCATATATACCTGGTTCTTAGATATACATATATATCTAAACATAAATATATATATACATCATTCATTGTATTTACGGGATATATATATTTATGTCAGCATGTTTACATTTATAAAACGTGGTTGTATTAAATTATTTTTTATGTGCACATGTTAGTAGTTTTGTTACTTTGTTACACAAGTACGTAATTATTAACACATGTGTAAATATACTCACAAATGCAACTATACACACATATATACATAATTATATATATATGTTGTGGGTATATACATGTATATATACGTATGTGCAGATGTACACGTGATTTTATCTCTTGCTGTATAAATATTGTCACAGAATCTGTAGCCGGATGATCCCCGAGGGGATAAGAGAGCAAAGGATCCCTTCAGAAAGACCTGGGGCAGGCGTTCTTGTTCCGTTTCAGAATAAAGAAGAGGAGGAAACCGACTGAAGTTCTGTTAAAATAACATCCAGAAAAAGTTTCCACGATACTTGACTGACAGCTGTGAGGAGTTGTTATCACAGTGGCGTTTTAGAAGCATTCAATTACGATTACGATTACGTCAGCTGCAAAAGGTAGACTTGCATTATTTACTGTTCCACTTCCCCAATGCTTCCTTCTCCACTTCTGTGTGTGACCTGGACTTGACCTTGAACTAAGACCTGGACTTGACCTTGAATTGAAACATGGACGTGACCTTGAACTGAGACCTGGACTTGACCTTGAACTAAGACCTGGACTTGACCTTGAACTAAGACCTGGACTTGACCTTGAACTAAGACCTGAACATGACCTTGAACTAAGACCTGGACGTGACCTTGAACTAAGACCTGGACGTGACCCTGAACTAAGAACTGACCTCCTCTGAGCATGTGAAGACATTATGTAGAACATGCTTTTATCATCTGCGCCAAAGCCGTGCTATACCCCCTTCCCTCTCTCCTAAGGATGCTTCTACTCTGATGCACGCATTCATATGGTCGACTATGACAACACCATCTATGCAAGTCTCTCTCTTTTTCATATTAGCCAACTTCAGTCCGTTTTAAAAGCTGCGGCTCCGTTAATCGGGAGGATTCCAAAGTTCGGTCATATTTCTACTTAAATACGGGACGAGCTGCAATGGTTGCACAAGCAAAGGCGCTTTGAGTTTAAGATCCTCTTGCTGAAGCGCAAGAGCTTGGCTGGTTGTGCTCCATCTTATCTTAAGGAGCTGTGTATTTCAGCGTCATGTGTAATAGTAATAGTAATTCCGAGATTTCTACAGCGCCCAACGAAAGCCACGTCGCGGGGACCAGCTTATTCACAGGCGCTCAGTCAAAACAAAATCGATAGGCAAAAGGGTTCGGTACCAGGTCAAGATCCAAAAGTCAGACGGAGAGACAGCGTGGCAGCTACGGGGAGTGGGTGGTGTTTGGGGTTGGAGAGGAGAGAGAGATGAGGAAGAAGGGGTGTGTCCCTGGCCATAGATATCTTCGCTCTGCAGCACAATGTCTTCTGATTGTCCCTCCATCCCGTACTTCTGAAATGCAACACGGTAGCTTTGCCAAGGGAGGTCTTTCACTCTAGAGCAGTCTACCATGCCACCTGCGACATGAGCTTCTTGTCCTTCTCCGTCTGACTCTTGGATCTTGACCTGGAACCGAACCCTTTTGCCTATCGATTTTGTTTTGACTGAGCGAATGTGAATAAGCTGGTCCCCGCGGCGCGGCTTTCGTTGGGCGCTGTAGAAATCTTGGGATTACGATTACGATTACCTCTATTTTGCCAGCAATTGAAGACCATTCTGTTCCATCGTGGACTTGTGTTATCAGGTCGGGAGCCCTTCTGAGTAATCGTAATTTATTAGTATACCACGGGACAGAATATACGTTACTGTGAAATAACTTAGGAGAGTTACACTCTTAACGGTAACTATAATTGTAATTTTAGATTTATAAAGCGATTTATAAACTCGAAATTTCTAAAGCGCTACTCAAAATCTAAGGGCAGGGCACTAGCTTATTCACAAGCGCTGCGTCAAGTCAGTGGGACTGTCCAAAGATGTCAAGTCAAGAACCAAGTGTGGTTGCCAGGAGACCAGAGAGAGAAGGGGGAAAGGTGTTTCCTAATGAGGCAATGTTTGTAAAAGGGTTTGTGATGAAGTAGTTTTACCCAGCGGAAGTCCAAGATAGTCTTTCTGATAGGTAGACTGTAGTTTTCCGCGGAGTGCAGTATCCATGATTTCGTCCAGCCGTGCCACATCCACCGCGTTCTCCTTCCCCCGATTTTCACTCCCTCGTCCAATTCTCCACACCATGAAGGCCTGCCCCAGGGGAAATATACATCAAACACAGACCGCATACAAACAGCTTCCTGATAATTGGATTTATTAGTTAACATTTAACAACGCGACAGAAAATCCGTTACTGTCAAATAACTTAATCGTAATCGTAGTCCCGAAATTTCTACAGCGCCCAACGAAAGCCACGTCACAGGGACCAGCTTATTCACAGGCGCTCAGTCAAAACAAAATCGATAGGCAAAAGGGTTCAGTTCCAGGTCAAGATCCAAAAGTCAGACGGAGACAGCGTGGCAGCTATGGGGGATGGTGTTTGGGGTTGGAGAGCAGAGAGAGATAAGAGGAAGAAGAGGTGGTGTCAGGATAGGATCTGTGAAAGAGAACGGTAACTGTAACTGTAATTTAAGATTTATAGAGCGCCTCTTAGAGAATAAACTCAACAGAGGCGCTCAATGTAATGTATGGAAATGACAGATACTAATGTAGGCAGAGTGTGAAAAGGCATAAGTTGTCTGGTTATAATCCTGGCTGATTGTAGCCAATCATCATACAACTTTGTGTCATTTGAAAAAATGGGACAAAATAGTCTGGCATAAGGATACCTGTATGTGTATGTATGTGTGTGTGCGTGTGTTTATGTATGTTTATGTGTGTATATGGGGCATGGCAGCCATATTATATTACACAAAGATTTATAATAACAACAACAACAATAATAATAATAATAATAATAATAATAATAATAATAATAATAGCAGTAGCAGTAATAGTAATAATAATAATAATAACAATAACAACAACAATAACAACAACAACAACAATAATACTCCTGATGTTTCTGAGGAACCTTGGACAAAAGAAAATAATCATAGGAATAATTGCTAACATACAATATAAGCAAATGAATATACTGAACAAAACACCTTTGGTGTGTTTAAAACACACAAGGTACCATGCAGACACTACACGGCACAACCATTCACTGAATGGCCGGCCACTCCATGAAATTAAGTACTGAGATGGGGAGGGAGGGGTTAGCACCGGGCAGTGGGAGGAAGCTAGGGTGGAAGGAAGGCAGGGTTATCTGGTTCACTTCCGCTGTGCCTAGTAAGAGTGTAAGTTGTCTAAACAAGTCTTAAATGCGCTTAATGCCTGGGAAAATAAATGATCATAATTTCCATCTCTTGATCGGGAATCAGTTGATCCTTTATTATCTTAGGTGATTGGGTTTGCTTACTTGCTGCCAAACTCATCAGCGCAGTATCATCATTAGCCTCACTACTGAGACAACGGTGAAAAAGAAGATGGTGATGATGATGGTGATCATGACGATGATGATGATGATGACGGTGGTGGTGGTGGTGATGATAAGAATACTAATAGCAAATAAGATGACTAAAGATGACAATAATATAATCATCAACGACGATACTGATGACAATCATCGTCATCATCATCATCACCACCACCACCACCCAGACACATACACAAATGTCATAAATATCATCAGCATCACTTCATCACCACCACCACCACCACCACCACCACCACCACCACCACCACCACCACCACCACCACCACCACCACCACCACCACCACCACCACCACCAACAACAACAATAATAATAATAATAATTAGTAACTTCTAAGGCACCGGTGTCTAATGCACATGGCACACCAAAGCCAAGCTCCAATGAGGTCAATATCTAGAAGGTCAGTCCACTGAGACATCAGGTACACACATACACACATCACCACCAGCATCAATCAAAGTCATCATTATCCTGCCGGTACCATCTTATCCTCAGATCATTTATAAGAATTCTGTCCTATCATCTAGTCATCAGATCATTTATAACTGTCCTCAACATCAAAACAGACAGCCTTGTTTCCAGTTCTTCTTGTTTCCAGTTCTCCTTGTTTCCAGTTCTTCTTGTTTCCAGTTCTTGTTGTTTCCAGTTCTTCTTGTTTCCAGTTCTTGTTGTTTCCAGTTCTTGTTGTTTCCAGTTCTTGTTGTTTCCAGTTCTTGTTGTTTCCAGTTCTTCTTGTTTTCAGTTCTTCTTGTTTCCAGTTCTTCTTGTTTCCAGTTCTTCTTGTTTCCAGTTCTTCTTGTTTTCAGTTCTTCTTGTTCTTCTTGTTTCCAGTTCTTCTTGTTTCCAGTTCTTCTTGTTTCCAGTTCTTCTTGTTTCCAGTTCTTCTTGTTTCCAGTTCTTCTCTCTCTCTCCTCATCCATTTCCCTCACTCTTTCTCTCTGCCTTTTCTTCCCCTTATCTATCCTGCAGATCCAATTCCAAACACCACCCACCGTAGTCATCTGACTGCCTGCCTGCCTGACTCTTGGATCTTGACCTGGAATCGAACCAGTCTAGCCTATCGATTTTGTTTTAAGAAGGAAACAGGTTTGTCTTGTCTTGTATTGTCTTCAACCGTCCTAGAGCTGAGGATTGGCTGCACCGCAGACAATTTTGTGCCATCTGCTTCTGTCCTTCGTCTCCTGTAATAACTGGTCGAACGATAATTCAGTCGACGACTTGATGTTGTCTATCCATGTCATATTGGGTCTTCTCTGAGCTCAGGATCCAGGAACTGTGCCTTGGATGATCTCTTTCTCTAAGCAGTCTCCACCCTTTCATAGCACATGCCTCAAGTATGACAGCTTCCTCTTTTTGATTAATCCAAGCAGACTCCTCTATACTCACTACAGGTCAGGACAGAATTTTTTAAAAGATAGATAGGCTAAACAATCAAGAAAACATAACATCTGAGCAATCATCTGACCACACTATAGCGAGGCTCACTATAGTGTCTGCCTCTAGCAGACATTATATTCTTACCAGGTTTTATCTCTGATGGACCTGGCAGAAGCTCCACACTCGGACCTTTTCTAAGTTGATCTGACAGCCTCTCTAATTGACAAGGATGGCACTGATTTATAAAGGTTTGAACCCCTTATCCCCCGTGAAAGCCCTCTGGCTCACGACCAGCCAATCAAAGACGGGGTCAAGGGTCAGTCTATACTCCAATTCAAACAATTTTCGGTAGGAAGAGAACGGATGGCAAGGGGAAAAATTCAAAGCCAGACTTATGGAGAAATAATTTCCTCCAGACATTCTCCGAGCAGCCAGCATGCATCTTTCCAGCCGTCGGTCTGTATGAAGTCGAAAGACATTTTGTTTCTTCCACCTGCTTTGTGCGACTTGGCTATAAAATGAGTACATCGGCCGTACATTAATGGCATGAAGAATTAGGGCCGAGAGAGAGGAAATGCTTTCTGCTCTCATATGCCGAGGCTGAGAAAATTAAGTTGCTAACGCTCTATATCAATGGCTGCCTCTCAGGACTGGCTTAAGGAACTGCCCTTCTAAAATAAAACAATAATAATAATAATAATAATAATAATAAAATAATAATAATAAAATAATAATAATAAAATAATAATAATAAAATAATAATAATAAAATAAAATAATAATAATAATAAAATGAAATAAAATAATATTAATAATAATAAAAATAATAATAATAATAATATAATAAAATAATAATAATAATCATAAAATGAAATAAAATAAAATAATAATAATAATAAAATAAAAAATAAAATTATAATAATAATAATAATAATAATAATAATAATAAAACTATGGCTTTCCTGGACAATCCTTGTGGACAAGGCCTGATATACAAGACACTCCTTTGTGTTGCTAGTGTAATATTTTTAGTCTTGAGGGATCATACCTACCTTTGGGCAAAAAAATAAAATAAAAAATGGTAATAGTAGTAATAGAGGCAGTAGAGTGATGATGATGATGACAATGATGATGAAGATGAGCGTTATTAACAGTTGTACACTGTAATAATAATGAAATGATCACACATAGAATGTTGATTTTCTGATTGATTGACTGATTGACTGTTTTTATCAAACTGACCTGAAGTGGGTGTGGATTGTTGCGTCGGGTTCCAGTAGCCGTTCCACTGCGGATCGGTTCCGGTCTCGGCTGAGTCTTCTCGTAGAATTCATCTGCATATGTGGTCCGCTGTTCCAAGAAGGATGTTGGATAATGGAACGCACCAATAGAGGACCTTGGTCTTAAACAGACACAACTCTGTTTAAAATAATCCAATGATATGATAAGGTAACATAAGATGTAATGTAAGTAACTGTAATCGTAATCTCGAGAATTCTACAGCATGCAACGAAAGCTAAGTTGCAGGAACCAGCTTATTCACAGGCGCTCAGTCAAAATAAAATCGACAGGCAAGAAGGGTTCGGTTCCAGCTCAAGATCCATGAAGGTTACATGGTTGGACAATGAATTAGATATTTCAAATACCGTACACGGATTCGAACCCCAAATGCAGTGATAAAAGGCAAAGGCATTAGCAGTCTGCCACTGAGCCCCAGGATCAGGGTATCTAAACTTATCTGGCATATTTCCAAGGTCGAAATTCAAATAAGAATTCCTGCTCTGAAACCGAAGCCACAGCGGAAAAGATGAAAGGAAAAATTCCGACATCAAATCTCATCCGGTGACAGACAGACTGACAGAGAGACTGACAGACAAGCCGACATTCAATCTCCTGACACACTTGGACTGTCAGACTTTGACTTAAAGTGAGGAATGGTAGGAAGCAGAAATCCTGACATCCATTTTCCCTGAGTCCATCCATGTTGGACCCATAGCTGACAACAAGTTGCCACAAGTGGCACAATTCGCGACCGCTATGTAAATGTAAATGTACAAAATTTCTCAGTGACACATAAAAGCCTTGTCAGGGAGGCCAGCTTAATCTCCGACGCTATATCAATTCAAGTCCGCAAGTCCTATTTCACAGATCCTATCCTGACACCCCTTCTTCCTGTTGTCTCTCCCTCCTCTCCAACCCCAAACACCACCCCCCATAGCTTCCATGCTGTCTCTCGGCTTGACTTTTGGATCTTGACCTGGAACCGAACCCTTTTGCCTATCGATTTTGTTTTGACTGAGCGCCTGTGAATAAGCTGCTCCCCGCGGCGTGGCTTTCGTTGGGCGCTGTAGAAATCTCGGAATTACGATTACGATTATGAGCCTGGTTGTCTAGTCAGTTTCGGTGCCAGAGCAGAATCTTAGGGCAGTTAAGCCAGTGAGACACCACAGTGCTATGGTGGAAATCGTTGGTGATGGTGGTCATGGGGTGGAGCAGGAGCAGAAGCAGGATAGGTAGTAATCGTAATCGTAATTGTAATCCCAAGATTTCTACAGTGCCCAACGAAAGCCACGTCATGGGGACCAACTTAGTCAATGATTCAATCAGTCAAATCAATCAACAAGCAATCAATTCGATGATAGTTTATTATTCATTAAATCTGCTAATGATTCTGCAGTTCATTCATTATTCACTTGTCCATTCAATAAATAAATAAATAAATAATATACAAATAAATCACTCATTCAGTCAGTCAGTCAATCAATCAATCAATCAATCATCACAAAGGTCCAGTCAAAATCCGAAGGTGAGACAGTGGGGATACAATTTCTTAGCCTCGGCATATGAGGGCGGATAGGATGTACTGTAGGTGATGTCAGAAGGCCGACGGAAGCAAGGGAGGTTGGCAAGTGGAGAAGGATCTACACAACTGTGAAGGAATATGGATGGATTAAGGGAAGAAGGTGCTTACGGATGGAGGGAAGAAGGGATGATTAACTGACCATTTCATTTTTAACTGTGCCTTCAGTTAACCCCGGAAGAAAACCATTGTTGGAAGAAACCATCAGTTTCTTAGCCTCGGCATATGAGGGTAGGTGGCCATGCATCTCACTGCGGGCTGATCTTCCCACTGACAGTGTACGGTCAGTGTACCCGTTTTATATCCGAGTTCACCAGGGGGCGAAGTGGAGCCGAAATCCAAACATTTTGCGCCCTGGCGGGAATTTGAACCCCACCTGACCTTGACCTCGACCTCGACCCCGCAGTTGACAATCCAGCCCGCTAACCACTAGCCCACCCCCTATGCCTCTTCTAAAAAGTAAACACAGGGAATGTTTATCCTCACTCAGATGAAAGGAAACATATATATATATATACACACATATATATACACACATATATACATACATATATATTTACATATACATAATTATACATATATAGCTTTGAAAGCACTGACATGTATATATATGACATCTTATATACATCTATTGAGTATATATATATATGTATATATATGTATATATATATAATCATTGACAATGTTGAAATTATATATATATAATATATATATGACATCATATATACATGTGTTGAGTGAGTATATGTATATATATATAAGGTCCACAGAGCTGCCATATATATATATATATATCATATATACATCTATTGAGTGTATTATATATATATATCTTTGACAGCATTGACATATATATATATTTATATATGGGCCTAGAATCCTAAAGCCTTATAAATCACAATGGCGGCTCAAGGGCCAATCTCCATAAAACCGTGTCACATCAAGTCGTTTCTTAGTGTGCCGCCCAGCCAGCAACTGTCACCAATAATTCGTCAGTGGAACATAAGCCAAGATTATCTCTGACCTCTGACCTCACGTTTTTACCCAAATTGCCAAAGCATACATACAAATGTATCAATAAAGTTTGTATACATACTCACATACATGTATATATGATGTCAACTATGTATGATGTCATATATATATATATGACCTCATATGATATATATATATATGACCTCATATGATATTAGTATATATATATATATACATATTATATATATGACATCATATACACAGAAGTCTACTTAAATGCACTTCATTATAACAAGAATTCTGATATAAAGTGATCCAGAAAAAATGGCCAAAGTCATTACAACACAACCTCGTCATAGGGAGGTTCTCAATACGGCTTCCAAAGACGGCAAATATACATACGGTACATACAAAGTCACTTCCCTTCTTCCTCTTATCCCTCTTTCCCCTCCAATCCCAAACATCACACTCTGCCTGACTCTTGGATCTTGACCTGGAACCGAACACGTTTGCCTATCAGTTTTGTTCTGACTCAGCGCCTGTGAATAAGATGGTCCCCGTGACGTGGCTTTCGTTGGGAGTTGTAGAAATCTTGGGATTACGCTTACGATTACAATCATGTGTTTCGTAAAATGCATGTACATACCTGTAGACATATATATATATACATATACATGTACATTTATGTACACACACATATATATATGTATATATACAGTCTGTACATCAGTTTATACCGGCATATGTGCAACCACCTGCTCCACTTCTGACCCTAGTTATGTCTCTTGTAAAACACAGTCAACAGGTTAATAGCAATACGTGCAGGACACCAATGTTTATCCAAGTCACATCTGTTTAGCATCAACACTCCAGATAATCTGGCAACTTCTAAGGGTAAAGGAAGTGGTAAGGGTAGCCCCAAAAATCTCAGAACTCATGAGTCAGCCCTACAGCGTTGACAAACAGGAACAATTCCCAGGGACTGCTTATAAACCGAGTTTTAACAGAGGCAATAAACAGATACAGTGGAATCAAAGCGACCAAACCCATTTAAAAAACAGCCTGTACATCAGTTT
Source organism: Norana najaformis (assembly GCA_964023275.1). NCBI lineage: Eukaryota > Metazoa > Annelida > Clitellata > Crassiclitellata > Hormogastridae > Norana > Norana najaformis. The sequence continues at coordinate 23,858,680 of OZ029921.1, forward strand.
ATAAAAACCTGTAAGTAGTTTAAAATACAGTTGCTTGGAAGACATCTGTAGCATAAATTTAAAAGCTGTTTATAAAGATTTTACAGCAGTTGATAAACAAAATAAGAGCATAGTCTCTTATTCTTATTTATGCATTTTTTTCAAGGCGCCACTGTCAAATGTTTAAGCAACAATTGATGGCGCTGAGCAATTGTGAGTAATTGTAATTGTAATCCCGAGATTTCTACAGCGCCCAACGAAAGCCACGTCATGAGGACCAGCTTATTCACAGGCACTCAGTCAAAACAAAATCGATAGGCAAAAAGGGTTCGGTTCCAGGTCAAGATCCAAGAGTCAGGCAGAGAGACAGCTTGGCATCTACGGTGGGTCACATTTGGGATTGGAGTGGAAAGAAGGATAAGAGGAAGAAGGGTAACCAGGATAGGATCTGTCAAAGAGGAATGCTTTCAGTTTTGAGTTAAGGACTTGCTCAAGGTACTGTCTGAGAGGAGGTTGGAACCTGAACCTGAAATCCTACATTTTCTGGTACAAATCAAGAGCTCTAACTTTAAATTAATCAATCGGTTACTGTGTCACACCCAGCTAACCCCTAGCTAACCTTGTTAGCTACCACCAACACGAAGCTGAGTGTGAAGCATTAGTAACTTCATTTTCTTTGCTTCAGCATATGAGGATGGGTGGCCAATCCACACCCTCATCACCTGATCTTCCCATCAACAGTGTGCAGAGGATGTATTCATTTTAAAGCGAAGTTCACTAGGGGGCACTAGAAGAGCAGAATCTTGAATACTTTTGGCCCTAGCAGGGATAACTTTGGATAAACTGGGTAAAGTACACAGGAAACTCCTTCATAAAAATTTCCTCATTACAAGGATTCCATTATACTGTGGATTGTTCCCAAGTAAATGTAAATGTACACGTTTTCTATAGCGACTGAACAGCCTTGACCCTGCTCATCTGTCAACGAATTAAACGAATGAGATCCTTCATTTGCAGCCCATTTGAATGGGTGCCACGCTATTTAAGGTCTCCACGTACCAGCCCAACTGTGCTAGCCCGAGATTCAAATCTCTGAAATGAGCCATGACTGGGACACAAACCGACATCCTCACGTTCAGAGGTGCCTTGATGTACGCTTTAACCAATGCAGCTAACCAGGCAAGTGTTGCTGAGCTTTTGAAAACTATATCATTATAGCACACCATCATTCCAAGGAAGTTCAATATATGACTCCCAAAGGCCGTGTTAAAGCAGACTCCGGTTTAACTTAATGCCTCTCAAAACAAGCTGTAAAACAAGTTACTGTTGTCCATAAAATTAACAGAAAATGATCAATAAAATGGGTCATTCATATAAATTGTTAACTCAAAATGCGTGATTCATAAATCCACCTGTACTAGTTAAAATATGGGTATTAGTAGCTACAGCATAGCTATTACCTGTTTCCATCTGTGTCACAGGGAGCATGCCCAGTGAACTCTCTCTTGTGGCTTGTCAGGTAAGGGTTAAACGCTGCCTCGTTGTGACCTGAAAAAGACAATTATAGGTCAAGAACTGATCTAAAAACCCACCAATCAACTTCAGCTCAAACAGCCACCAACCAATTAAAACACACTTTCTGATTGCCATGGCAACGCAGAGAAGAAGATAAGACCCTTCAGCCAATCCTCAGCCATGTGTATCAGGTGCTTGCGACTTCATTTTCTCAGTCTCAGCATACAAAGGCAGGTTATAAACTTCTACCACCTGACTTCCAATTGGTTTTAAGCCTTGACTACTAGTTTTGCAGCCAAGTTCACTAGAGGGACACTAGTAGACAGAAGTTTTTAATGTAGAACTATTATGGCAAAGAAACCAATCTCCTATATTATGAATATATTGATGAAGATGATGGTGATGATGATGACGACGACGAGACGATGATGATGATGAGAGATGTCTCAAGTACTCAGGTACCCAGTACAAGTATTTTGGTGTTAAATACAAATACTTTGGTCTCAATTACATGTACTTTGGTGTAAAGTATAAGTACTTTGGTGTCAAGCACACGCATGAGTACAAGTACTTTGTATTCAAGTGCAAGTACTTTGGTGTCAAAGGTAAGTCCCTGAAACTTATCTGGAGAGTAATCATAGCAACAAAGTTCTAGGGACTTCATTTCATAGCCTCAGCACATGAGGGTGGGTGACTAGTCTTCTCCCTCACCACCTGAGCTTCCCACCGACAGTGTATGGTCAGTGTACTCATTTCATAGCTGAGTTCACTACAGGGTGCAAGTGGCACCCTCAAAATATTTGAGATTTGAACCCCAACTTCTTGTTTAACAGTCCAGCTCACCACCAGTCTGAGCCGATAATGGTGGCAGTACAATAAGACAATTTACAGAGCACCGTAGTACAGCCGAGGCCGAAAAAGAGCATCATACATGAACAGTAATGTAACGTAATGCCTTTCAAGCATCTCTCAAAAGCACTAGTAATGTATCAAATAACGTAATACCAGCCTTGTTTATCTTATATCTTACCACATGCTGTAAATGGTCTTCGTTCATGAGGATTAGCAGCATGACCTCTTACGTTGGAGTGAACATTTGTTTGGTTCTTAACAGCATGACTTATGTCAAGAGCGGTCAGGAGCTCAAGGCAGCGAGCACGGTCATCTGCAGTTGCGGCTTTTGAGTAGAATGACTCAAGATGCTTGCGAAACTCCGGATTCAGAATGCTTGAACCTAGCTGAAATATGTTCCATGTGGCAGTGACAGTTAACAAAGACCAGCTTGTAATTCATTCAATCAATAAAATATAACAAAGACCTGTGCCATTAATAATACTTAAGTCTGCATACTCTTTTTGGTAAAAAGTGAAACTTGGGTTAATTGTAGTTACATACAGCATGTCAAATGAGCTTCATGTAACCACAATATTAAGACCTGGTGTTATTTTTTTCTAGTGGTAAGGAGAGGTAAAGAAAGGTATGGTAAGGTGACGTAACGAAGGTAAGGCAATGCAAGGTAAAGAAAGGTACTTGCCGACTATGCACCTCTATTAACACCAAGCATAGTCGTGGGATAAGATTTCTAAGTTGAAGTGGAAACAGCTGTTTGACACCAGGATAACCTTTCGTAACGGGTTACTAATGAAAAACTCGATAACGAATTGTCATCTCCTCGTTAAACATGGACATTCGAACCTTTGAGACGTTATCAGTCTGCCATACAACACTACTACTATCATCATCGTCATCATTATCGCGACCCTTATTATCACCATAGTCGGCATTCATTCACGCCTACCTTGATGTCGGTGTCTAGGTAATACTCAGGACGCGAGTCCTTGTTAGCAGAAGTGGCCATTATTAACTACTTTGAACTGATGTGTTCGCCACATCTGCTATTCAGACTTTCCAGGCCAACATGAAACTAGATTCATTTTGCATTAAACTGCTTTCACGTCGAGTATTTGCTTAACTAACAAATACGAATAGCTAGTGTCGGACGTTGCTAGGCAGCCATGGTTTCAGAGCAAGGACCCGCCAAATGATATAGCGCATTTTTTGTAGAAATGACTACTAGAGCGCCGGTTTTAATTCCAAAATATAATACGATTATAATACCAGTCAATTCTATAAAATTTTAATAGTAGTTTTAAAAAACTGTTAAAAGTTTACTTACGCTGTAGACATCTAGAGATTACGATTACAATAACTGTAGACCTATATGTATATTGGTACCAACTAGTACTACAGTTTGACCTAACGCTGATTGCCCAAAATTTTGAAGTAATATTGTGGTTAAAGTAAATAGCAAATTCTTCATAACATGCATAAAAGATACATTTACTGAAATATATAAACATAAAAAGATTCTCAATGCAATTTTCAAAGTAATATTAGTGAAGATTTGTCGATCAATTTTCATTTGAGTAAAAGGCATTTTTTGTTGTTACCATTCTAAAGCGAGCATTATCATTCATATTATATAAATTGACATGATTTCAGAAGGCTGATGCAAAGTGACGATTTACGTTACCATAAAGATGGTATCACTGGTACAGATACAAAAATTGCGCTAGAAAAACGAGACTGAAGTGGCACCGTCGTACGAGATCGGGTCACGAGAGCTGGGGTCACTTGCAGTTATTATAAATTTTTCTTGTAAATTTATATATTTTGTAAAAATTGTCCAGATGAAATTATTTTAAAGAGCTATCGAGTCCCAAAGAGGTCATAACGGCGTTAGTGTCCATTCTGGTGACTCATTAGATCACATTTAGTTGCTTTCTTGTAGGTTTCTTTCTGAACCGGCTCGCTGGTATATTTGCGCAGGTCTTTCGCGCAAAACTGAAAGCACTCCCCTTCCACAAAAACTCTATCCTGATTCCTTCTGTCTCCCTTATCTCTCTCGCCGTTCCAGTTTCAAACACCATCCATTGTAGCCACATACCTGCCGGACCCTTGGAACTGGATCTTGAACTAAATCAGCCCTTACATGACTATCGACTTTGTTTTGACTGAGTACATGTGAATTAGCTGGTAAACGCGACTTAGGTTTCTTTAGGCGCTGTAGAGTGATCGACTTTACGATTACGATAGTCAAGTGATAACTGGACCATTTTAATGGTAGAGAGTTTTGCAGCCCACATTTCCTCCAAAACTATAATGCTGCCAAGTAACACAGGGACGTCCCAACGTCCCTGTGTTACTCTCAGTGGACCTACAATGTCGCCTTTTGCAAGTCAACGTTCAGGGTATTCTATCATGACCAAAATTTTAAAAAATTCTTCAAGCTGTTTTCATTGTATTGTAAGATAGTTTGACAACTGGCTGTTTGTGAGCAGCAAATTTTGTTCTTTCCGGTTGAATAATGTGATGTGTGTTATGAATGATATGCCAGATTTGGTGAAGTATTTAGTTTAAGTTGAAACACAGGGAAGCAAACCCTGAAAGCAGTAGCAGCTTTCCCATTGTTACCACGTGGAGATCAGTAGGGGTGTGTGATCAGCTGTATATTCTTTCAGACAGAGGGACTGCGTTTATTTGAGAACGGCTTCTGCTTTTCTTGGCAAGGTTTTTGATGTCAGAAGAATGAGTCGCTTGGATCAGCTTTACCGAAGCCTGCTGTTGACCAAGTATTTCACAAAAGGATGGGGTAATCCTGAAAATCTGAAGAGGTAGGCTTGCAATAGACCTACAGAAAAGGAACACAGTTTAAAATCATCAAAATGAGCACAGCGTCCAGTTTCATTTGTAACTAGTGGTGCCTGGCTGTGAAGTAAGATTATGTAATGTAATGTTGTTCCACATAATGATATGTAATAGATGCCTTCAATTATTCGATTTATTTTTGTCTAGTACCGTTGATCAGAATTCTACATTCGAGTATAATCGTGACCTGAATCTGTCCCAAGATGGTGCATCCAGAACATATATTGGCTGCAGTCCTCATTGAGGAAACAACTGAATGTCATGCGATTATCCATGAAGTTTGGTGAATGTTCCTTCACTGTTGCTGGACCCACTGCGTGCAACAATCTTCCTGACCGTCAAGTCATGACTCAAGACCTATCTTTTTAAAAAACATCATATGACTGTTGTTGATTTTTGAACTCAGGTACAGCATCATCTTTTCTACTTCGGCTGTGCTACAGTGCTATATAAATTGTCTTATTGTTGTTGTTGTCGTCGTCGTTGTTGTTGTTAGTGTGCCCAAAGGCAGTAAAAGAGAAAACCAAATATGATGGTAGTGAATCATTTTGTTGTGACATGTGTTCGTTGATGGCTGACTTGATATTCGGAACTGTCTTTTGCGGTTTTTGTTGCTAGGCTGTTTGAGTTTCGTAAGATCATATCGTGCCGTGACACCTGTAAACATCTTGTGTCCTCTGATTATCCTATTCACATTGATAAGGTGAATTTATCTGCTTATTCCTTATTATTGGTAAGGAATTATTTTCATATTATCCCATTCTTGTTTAAATGGACAGTTATTAAGTTATTCATGTTTTATCCAATACATGCTGATAAGGTCATTTATTAACAAATTTTTAATTTTCCTATGCATATTGATGAAATCAGTTAAATATTTCACCATGGGTATAGGAACGAAGATTTCCACGTCCAGCCAAATGGGAAACGGGGCAACAAAGCTCACACTAGTAGGAAGGTGCATTCCCCAACTCACTTCACCAGACCCATATCGAAATCTTAAATTCAATGCTAAAACCTGAGGAGATATCGTTGATAAATATTTTGGAGGTCACAAAAACTAATGCTGTCTTGTTGTTTGAAATTCTTAGGATGAAGTGCACAGGGAATGCCGAATAATGGAGGGTCATTTCATCTCGCCCTTTACAAAGCACCTTCCTGGAATCATGCCCAAGGAAACCGAAATGGCAAGGTAGGGAGTTTTTTGAAAAAATCTTTATCTTCATTTGAGTACTCAGGTCAAATGCTTTACTTTAATTAACTGAGTAACTAATTATTTCTGGTCTTGTTAGCGATATGTTTATTTAGCAGTTGGTTGTTTTTCTTAGGTTTCAGGTAATTTTGCCAAAAACGTGGGAAGGCAGATTAAAGCCTGTCTGTTTGCACCTGGCTGGTACAGGAGATCACGTAAGTGAGCGATGTAATTTGGTTTTAATTTGTTTCATTTTTTGTGCTTTGTTTGATTCTTCCTTGCCTGTAGGAAATTTGAAACTTTGAGAATCGGACTATTCTAACCCTCAAATTGTAGTCAGATAGTGGAATATTGTGGAAAATTAGTACGGTATACTTACAATCAAATGCTAGATGGGTTTAAAACACTTTGTGTATGTCTATATGCATTTTATTTATGTGCATGCACCAATAGAGGCCTGTTTGATGTGACCTGTTTCCAAAGTTCAGGAATGCACCCATGATCATACAGCAGAGCAGTAATTTCTTTAAAATTAGTTGTTTTTTGTGAACTTTTAGCATTTCTGGAGACGAAGAACTTTGCTCGCTCGGCCACTTCTGAAGGAGGCTGGCATCGCTTCCATAATCCTCGAGAATCCTTATTATATCCTTTCAGCTCTGGTCACGTTTCTTCATTATTTAATATCTGCAGTTAACTAGAACTTCACTTAGGATGAGTCAAGAATGCTAATATTAGGGTCATATCGACTGTGGCTATATTTAAGAGATTTTAAATCTTGATCTAGCACGGTCTATACGTGGGCATTTTAAATGGTGTTGCACCCTTTCAAACGGGTAGTGGTGGTGAAGGATTGCGAGAATGAGCTGGGTCAAGGCTGTGGAAAAATGTGTGCATTTACATTTAAGGTCATTCGTTCTTCATGGTCTTTTTTTATCATTCATAAAAGAATTTTTCACACGTGCGTAGCTGAGACGCAAAAACAATCAAATGCAATCAGTTGATTGAATGCAGTAAGCAGTTCAATAATAGGTCATCTTTTCTAACCTCTCTTGAAGCAGTGGTGTGTCTATCGTGCAGTACGCTAGTGAAAAGTGAGGCCCAAGCTGGTAAAACAAATACCCGATCTTTCTGCGATTAAGTTCTGCCTGTTTACTGACTTGTAATGTAGGGTTCTTACATTGCAGTAAATAATTTTGTAAATAATGATAATGAATAAATAATAAATAAATGTAAATTTTACAGAAATTTTTCTTAACTTTCATTACATGGTGTACGAAAACCAAAGCAACAAACGTGAGCTTGCTCTTATTCTTTCAGTTTTAGATTCTTTAAATCATTCCATCCAAAAAATTTTGTGATCATTGTGGTTGTTTTACATTTAACATTAAACACTGTCTGGGTGTCTCATGTTGAGTCATATGCGAGTATATGATGCTAAATGTCTGTGTGCACATATATACTGTATGTTGGTATGTACATACTGTCTTAGAGGAGTGATCTTTTGGATACTGACCTGATTGCGGCTTGGCTTTGGTGTGCTGTAGGTCTGTGCCTTGTGCATTAGACAGTGGCATGATAGAAGTTACTAATTAATATAATAATAATATGTATGTATGTAAGTATGTGTATATTTATGTAATATGTGTGGATGTTTATGTTAAATGGTGTGTGTGAGTACTTCATGTTAAATTTTGTGCTGGAGTTTAATGTTGAGGGTTTATATTTTCCATTTGTTCTATTTCCAGACGATCTAGTCTGCACAACGTTTCTGACCTGTTTGTGATGGGAGGAGGGTTGGTTCTCGAATCACTGGCTCTTTTCCACTGGTGCGAACGCCAGGGCTTTGGACCACTTGGAATAACCGGAATATCCATGGGTGGACACGTAAGTTGGCTGTTGGAATTTGCATAGCGATCATGTGAATTAGATTGGATTGGATCGATTCAGTATGATCACCATGTAAATTCCAATTTGCAATGTCCCATAATCCATGTAAATTGGCTGCTGGAATCTGCATAGCGATCATGTGAATTTGATCAGAATAGATCGATTCAGGATGATCACCATGTAAATTCCAGTTTGCAAACTCCCATATTCCATGCAAGTTGGCTGCTGGAATTTGCTTAGCGATCGTGTGAATTTGATCAGAATAGATCGATTCAGGATGATCACCATGTAAATTCCAATTTGCCAGGGCCGTGCATTTTGGCTTTGTAGAGTTTGCATAGTGATCGTATGAAATGATCTAAATCCAGTCTCAAACTTCTAGATCCATTATTGTAATGAATAAATCAAGGAGTTAGCACTTGCCTGTTCCTTTTTTGACATTTTTTCCTTTTTATCTTGGCAGGATTGTTGCTTTAATTAATTTTAGAGTACATTGCCTTATATATCCCCAGTTGTTGACAGGGTATTTGTAATTATTCAGAGATTTGTATAGCGCCATTTCAGTGGAAACTCCTTGGAGACACTTGGAAATTCCCGAGGTGTGAAAGGCCAGAGGTCATCCTTCGTTTGTGCAGGTAAGGTTCGAATTCCAGAGCTCCATGTGAAAGTGGAAATTTCTTTGTAAACATTAGGTTTTTAAATTACTTATGTTGTGTTTGCACTTCAGCCAAGAGATCCTCAAGGTTATTCCTGCAACGTTTATTTGATGAAGGCACACTGTAAACATAACATTACCTCTTAACGCGCCATTCACTGTCCTTTCCTTTACCCAACCTTACCTTACCTTGACCAGTGTGATACTAATTCTTTGTTCAAACTCATATTCACCGTGTTGCAGTTTCTGAACTAAAAGCCGACTGTTTTGGGTTTATCGACAAGATTTTAAGCTGCGACGAACTACTGCATCTGTGCATTATTTATTTTCCGCTAGATGGCGTCAGTGGCTGCCACAAACTGGCATAAACCGGTTTCTTTAATACCAATTCTTTCGTGGAGTACGGCCTCCTGCATTTTCACCGAGGTGAGAAGCAAAAGAGCGTCAGACGCGAAACCGTTTCTGCGCGCAGTTTTTAAGGCTACTGATCTTTTGTTTGGTCTTTCTTCTGTCGCTGTCTGCGTACATATTGCCTCGATTAATTATTAACAGATGGCGTCACTTGCAGCCACAAACTGGTCCAAGCCTATCGTACTGGTTCCCTGTCTGTCGTGGAGCACAGCATCAGTCGTTTTTACTCAGGTAGTCATAAACCATTTGTTCACAGCGTAGAGGGATGTGGGAAATGCTTCACTGTCAAACAATCACCTTGACACAGTTTGAATAAATGTAAATGTACTTTTTTCCTGTAGCGACCATTTGGCCTTGACCCTGCTAATTTTTTTAATGAATTAATTGGGTGGGATCCTTCACCACTGCTGCCATTTTGATGGACGTCATGGCATTTAAGGTTCCCACATATGGAGCGTGCAAGCCGTGGCCTTATTTTGTTTGCCCATATGGGATTCTGCCTTATCACCATCATAATCACGTCGCCGTTATCATCATTGTTATCACGGTCGTGTGTATCATTATCTTCTGTGCTGCGTCCATGCCCACAGTACATCTTCTTGGAAAACCGTGTTGCATTTTGTGTTATTTTTTTGTGTTTAGTGTTTTTTTATCACTAATACCACTAACGATTATAATTTTGAATTGAACAGTTGTTTGCATTTATGCTTGTATGTCAAAACACTTAATATAATGCCTTTTAAGTACTTCTCAAAGGGCTGCAGACATGAATATCTAACTAATGTTATCTGAGAATTATTAGTAGCTTTGAATCACTACTGGTTTTTGATTAATAATAATAATAGTAGTAGTAGTAGTAGTAGTAATAATACTACTAATAATAGTAATAGTAATAATAATAAGACGATTTATAGAATGTCATAGTAGGGCCTTGGCTGAAAAAAGGGCATTGTAAATGTACAGTTCTTTGCATTAAACTGTGATGCTATAGCACTTTATTATATAGCTGCTGGGAGCAAAAGTGTGTTACATGAGTGATGGAAATGGTTGCATAAGTGTAATGTAACTCTGAGCAAATTATTAATTAACAGTTGTTAATTATTTATTACTTAAGTATTAATGATTATTCATTATTATTAATTACATGTCAACTAGTAAATCATGGATATTCAGTGTGAAATCAACAGATTATTGTTTATTTTTTCGTTATACCACTTCTCTTCATTGCAGTTACTTTGTAGCCTTTTGAAAAATTTAAAGATTCCCCTGATGGAGAAAATGAATGAGCGGGTCGTTCCATGAGAACTGTATTTCGGGTGATTTTGTGTTTCAGGGTGTTATGAGTGGAGCAATTCCATGGAAACTACTTCAGGAGCAGTATTTCTCAGACCACAGCTACGAGGACGAAATCACCAAGTTGATTCATAGTCCAGAAAAGGTTTGGACGTTACTTAAAACCACGGTAACTTTGTGCATGTATAGCACCGTATAAGAATCTTTATAGTTCCACGTATGAACTTCATAGAATCACTGATGTTATTCTAAACGAACTCTGAAGTCATTTACACTAGTTGCAACAATTGCCTTTGAGAGGCATTTAGAGGGGTCCCTAGCTAAGTGTACATCGAGGCGCCTCTAAGCATGAGGATGCCAGTTTGAGTTCTGGTTGTGGCTTATTTCATTGATTTCAATCTCGGGCTAGTACGTATAGGGACTCTAAATGGCGTGGCACCCATTCAAATGAGCAGCGGTGGTGAAGGATCTCACCCGATTAATTCATTGGAAAATGAGCAGGGTTAATACCATACAGTCGCTGTAGGAAACGTGTACAGTAAGTAAGTAATGCTTTTGTTAGCATGCCATATGGTTATCGATTGAGCGAGGAATCGTACATCAGCTTCACAGTTGCATACTTTAAAGTTATCAGGTTAGATTTGGTTAGCAGTAGAGAAGGGATCTGTACGATCTGACCTATCGGAATTCGACCCGTCTTATTCAACAGATTATGATTTTGGATTGCGATTTTGACTTAAAGCGACCATTGACTGATGCCTTGGGCATTATGATAACGGCGCTAAAGAAATCTTTAGATTATATTAGAAAAGAAACGTGGACTATTGATACATTTTCCCGATTGCTTTGCCTCTACAGAACCGAAATAACTCGGCCTTTAAGTTAGGCCAGGACTTTTCGCGCAACTACCCAGCCAGTGTCTCCGAAATGGAAGCTTTCCAGCACGAGTTCATGACCCCAGACAGCACAGGCGCCAGTTCAGAGCGCCCTCTGTCCCATGACGCCAACAATCAACCAAACGTTATCGCCACAGCAAAACTTGCACAGCCGAGTTCGCCGCATACGGCCAGCTACCACACGTCATCCCTAGAAACGCTGATCACCCAGTCTTCTCGATCATACTCTGCCAAAACGACAGAGCCGACCTTCGAGCAGGGTGCGTCTCCGCTGCGCTCGTGGGGCCAGGGACAACTCCAGGAGGAAGTCCTTGACTTCATGCGCGGAATCATGGACGAATGCACGCATCTTGGGAATTTCTCGATTCCCGTCGACACAGGGCTTGTGATCATAGTTGCAGCACGATCGGATGCGTATGTTCCTCGCGAATCTGTTCTTGGTCTTCAGGAACTCTGGCCGGGTGCTGAAGTGCGATACATTGACTCAGGTCACATTTCAGCATTCCTCTTCAAACAGGGCGAGTTCAGGTAAAGGACTGGCATGTCATCATTCATCACAGAATTTTCTGAGTGTACTGTAAGTAATGTAAAGTATTCCATATCGCACAAGTGAGACATAGGGGAGGCGCTCATTTCCTTTTCTTGAGGCCCTTGAACCGGCAGTGAACGAACCCAAAGGTCCTGGACACGGGGCCAGTGCATCGCAGGACTTGCCGTTTACTTCACATCTTACGCCGATACCAAATTGTACTCCTTGGTGACAGAGGCACTGTGCACAAACAACTTGCCCAAGGTCGTTACATGGAGTTGAACCCGTAACCGCATGATCACTGACCAAACGCCTTACTGATAGACCACCGTGCCCCACGAGTGTACTGTACATATATTTATCCTGACACTTTATGTAGCACCTGTCAAATATCTTTTAAAAAATTGCTGCCTACTGTAACCCAAGTGGTGATAGAGTTGATTAGGAAGAAACGGTTCATAAATCACAAATGATGCTTGCATAACTGCAGTGGTAAAGATAACTTACTTACAAAGTTAGTTATGGATGTGATGATGACGATGAGTTCTCTGCCCGAAGGCAGGTCCATTGGCTTTTAAGCCACCTGGAGATGAGATGAGTGGGGTGGTTTCCCGTTGTCTTCCTCACAGACAATTGTGGGTGAGCAACTTGTCTAAGTGGCTTGAGGCAGATTCGAACCCACAACCCTCTGGTTATGAGGCACTGACCATACCACCACGTTCCCTAATTAATTCGTCATCACTGTTAAATCATCACAGAAGCATAGGCAAGTTGTTGCAAATTTCTTTATTTAAAACAATGACAGTTTTTCAAATATTTACAATGTGAATGAATGGCTTTAGACGCTGTCCGTAATTGAGAAGCACACTTATGCAGATAAGCACATAACATGGACTTAAAGTTACATTTCCACAGATACAGTTCAGATCAGAAGTACAATAGTATGTGTGTTTACTCGCTTGTATGTATGAGTTTATGCATGCATTTTATGAAGATTTTTGGTTCAAATCCTGGTTATGGAAAAAATTTGTTTTCTGGATATTTTTTCCATTAACTTAAGGGTTTATTTGTAAATTGAGATGCAGCACGTAAATCCCCAAAATAGCAGTAGTAGTAATAATAATAATAATAATAATAATAAATTGAAGATTAATGTAATTAAAAGCATAAATACCTTGTGTAAAATGCTAATAATAATAGTCCAACCACTCCAGATTTTTTATATTTCCAACCATTCTACGTCTTTATATTTTTTTAAATGGAGTTTTCATCATAGCAATCAAGTAGTAATTATTATTAATTTTCAAATTAAAATTAAAACAATGTGCAAAAAGTAAATATAATACGGGTATTCAGTGCCTTATTTCTTTCTCTTTTCAGGAAAGCCATCATAGATGCCTTCAACAAGCAAATCGCCCGATACTATTAGTTGTCTGCGATAGTCGTCCTCACATGATGAGAAAAACTGCCTGTTAACAGTCGCTTTAAGTGTCTCTTATTTGACTCGTTAACCTTCAGTCTCATGTCACGGCTTTGAGACTGTAACGCCCTTTTGGGCGACGGTAACTTCTGGCGATTAACATCTCTTGTGGCAGGGTTATTTGTTAGTTCCAGTATTCTTAAAGTGCAATGAGGATTATTTTAGTTAGATGAAATGTTCATTACGTCAGAAACAGACGAGTTGTTGCCGTCAGTTTTGTAGACCAGGACATAAATTTATACACGGAAATAAAGATTTGTTAAGACCGACAGTTCTGTTGTAAATCGCAGTTTCTAGCACACAAGTTTTTAAAGTTACGAGAATGCTGCAGAAGCCAACTCTGACACAAACTCAAAACGGAATGAAAATTGCTACAAGCCACTGAAAAGGAAAACACACTTATTAGAACCAGAAGCAAAGCAAAGTCAAACTGCTGATGACATAAACTTTACAGGTTATTCAAAAACGTTTCTGACTGAGCAAACTGATGTGTCTTATGAACTCACCAACGCCTCATACCTTGCAACCTCTGTGCAAGTCTTTAACTCAAAACTGAAAACACTCCTCTTCCATAAATCCTATCCTGATTCTTCCCTTTCCCCTTGTCTCTGCTCCAACTCCAAACACCATCGACCATAGCTGTCTGGCTGTTGCTGGCCTGATTCATGGAACTGAATCTGACCCTTCCTGCCTATCGATTTTGTTTTGACTGCACGCCTGTGAAATCACATGTCAAGAGATTTTCTTGATGTTATTGTAATGTCTTTTGAAACATGTCAACAGATCAACACTTCTTGCAAAGTCAGATGTGTGCTAAACATAGCTATCGAAATTACCTAAACAAACAATTCATTGGATTCAGGTTGGCAGAAAATGCTAGTAAAGCAAGCAAGAAAATGCTTGTAATCAACCTAAGTAAGTGCAACTTAATTTAGGCTGAAGATATTTGTTTATAAGTCTTTATTTTATTTGTTTATAAGCCAAGTGAAGCAAAACAGTGCCTGCATCCCAGAAAATATTTATGGCTGCTTGTGCATTTTGAGTATTAAACATCAGACACTTGTTAATCTAGTTGACGTTTTGTTAACCAACGCTGCACCTTTTCAGAATTTATCAGACGCTGAGAATTACGAGAAAAGCAGCTGGAGAAATCTCACGTATCAGCTGACCTGAACGCTTTTTAGCTTTATGTCAGTTACTGTTGCTCCACTGTCTGCTTTTCCTTCTCTTTCTCTTTCATCCTTGTGCTGCTTTCTCCACCTTTATTTCATATTTTATTTGGCACATTTATTACGCATGCAAGGTCAGTAAAACTGATTCGAAGGTATGAAACGTGCACAAACAACTTGCTCAGGGTCATTATAGAGTCCACTCAGCACGCTCAAGCTTGCAATCGTCGGATTACAGACCCAGATTATAGACCACCCTGCCGCATCTTCAACAAATAGCACTGGTCCTTTTTTGTGCATTAAAAGGATTTTAGCAGCACTAGTACCGGTAACTCTTATGTCACACATCCAGCAGAACTGGATGAGGGATGCCTTGTTCCATCTTCTTCCAATCGTGAAGGTGGATGATCACAGATCATTGATCGTGGAGATCAATCATAGAGCACATAGATCATTGCCTGCACATCCACAAAATGCCCGTGCAAACACCAGAAGAGCCACTGTGTTGAAAGAAGGTGCTGATTTTGCTGCAGAAACCTGTGCAATGCTGTTTGCGTTTGATCGTTTCGAAGTAGAAACAGCATCACGTGCTTCCAGCTTGGTAGTGGGCTCTGTTTCAACCCATAACACTTTTAACGTTGCAAGAGTGCTATGGGTTGGCGTGGTTATTGGCACCCCTCAATAATTCCAGGAAAGAAAAACAGGTATGGTTTCGTAAGACTGTCCATGTGCGATGCCACCTGGCTTAGTCGATTGTCAACTGCAGCTCCCACCGGCTTCCACTCCGCGATCATTCCATTTACCTGGAACAAACAAGCAACGAATTATTTCTAAAATCTTGATTAATCTGATCTAATCTAATAACTTCTGTAGCACCTTTGTCAATTGATGGTTGCTTCATCAAGAGAAGCTGTAGTCAAAAACTGTAATCCGTTGGATAAACCCTGTCAAAATCTGATTGGTCAGGAAAACCAGAAGTGAGACTATGATGGATAGATGTAATAGTGGGAGCATGGAGCAGGCTGTGCCCATCACCGCCAAGTCCTGGGTTCCAATCTTTCAACAGTGTCTCACGAGAAATTGGGAATTTGGTGTATGACAATATCAGAGGCAGATCAAGGACTTGAAGTTTACTCGTGGGCAATTATGAGCTCTCGTCTATTCCACACGGCTGGCCTGAAGGAATTGACTACAAATGTTTCTTTGAAGCTCAGACTCCTTTTCTTCCTTCAAGAAACACCAGAAAACTCACTATTTCTCTCACTGTCTTTCAAAAATCTGAATGTCTAAGTATTTTTCATCTGGCGACTGACTAACCGCACCTCAGATTCACATTTCTGTGCGATTTTGCGTGTGGTAAAAATCTTCGTAATAATAATGATAATAATAATAATAATTTAATATAACAATGTTGTTCATCTAAAAACAAACATGTTCTTTTAGAACTCGAACAACAGTTGGTATCTGTGCATTAAGACACTTATTAAATCGCCTTTTAATTGCTTATCAAAAGTGCTTTCACAAAGTACTTAAACAATATTATAAAAATGCCACGATATGTAGTCTAGATTTGGGTGATCAATAAGGATTTTGAATCTGAAGTTGGAATCAAAGTATCTTCAACAAAAGTTGGGGTCTGGCAAAAGCCTCGAGTTTAAAATGTCGACACTGGAGTTGGAATCGATTTATTAGCAATTCATTGTCGATCTGAGTAATACACATGGAAAAGGAGCTATACAAATGCTTCGATACATACATAAAACTCAAAGACATACCTTGCGCAGCATGGCACATACGTCCATTTCGTGAGCAGATTGTGAGAAGACGTTGGCTATGGCGTTGATGTACCAACTACCACTGTGTGTGTTTCGGAATGATGGATAACCTATCCAGAAAACAACGTAACAACGAGACTACTAATTTTAGTGTACCATGTTGCAACAGTCCAACCTCTCACCGTCATCGGAATTCAAAGAGAAAGTATACAACATGGTCATCTTCTAAAGCTGAATTAAATTTTAGATTGAGGTCCTCGTCCGCCTTGCGTCAGAATTTGTGTTATAATCGTTATGGTCTAGAACACTACTTAAAGCTAAGCGCAGGGCTAAGCTAAGCTTATTCACGAGTGCTGTGTCAGGTTAGTGGGGTTGTCCAGAGATGCCATGTCAAGAACCAAGTCCGGTTGCCAGGAGACCAGAGAAAGGGGCTGAGGAGCTGTTAGGGTGGGTTGCGTTCAAGCCGAGAGAAATGCGAAGGCAGCGAATCTGATGGATCAGGGTGAGATTTCTTGAAAAGGTGGGACTTTTAGTGAAGCATTTCAAAAAGAGGCTCAGCGAACATGTATTGTCATTTTAGTAAACTATTGCTGCATTTTATCATTAATTACATTTAACCATTCTGTGTTTATTATTTATCTAAGTTTTATTTAATTTTTTATTTGTTTGGTTGTTTATTTGTTTATTATTTTTGTTTATTTGTTTGTTTATTTTCTGTTTGGTTGTTTGTTAATTAATTTTTTTATTTGATTATTTATTTTGTTTTACTTTTATTTGTGCTTAATTGTTCTGTGTTTGGAAACGGTTAGACTTTGGCTTACCACTTTCTGTTGAATAGCCGATGACAAAATCTTTTAGACTGATCGGTGACTGGACAGAGGATGAGGCCGAAGAGGAGGAGGAGGAGGATGCCGCAGCAGAGGCTGCTGGTACAGAGGCTGATGAGGCTTCAGCATCTGCCGATCCAGGCAAGGCATCCGCATATGTAACTGATGACGAATTTTCCCGAAATACAGCACTAAAATCTGTAAACAATCAAACCATAGTAAACGTTAAATGAGGTAATATGTGATTAAAACGGTAATGTAAGGTAAGATTCATTTATGAAAAGGTACAGTAAGGTAAGATTACGCTCTGGAAATATATGCTGGCACGAAGTAAATGGAAGAAAAACATTAATTAATAAACAATTAACTTTAAAAGCTAATAAGTAAATAAGTTAATAATTAATTCAAAATTCATAATAATTCATTAATAACAATTATATCTATGTTAAAAGAGCTTTTGAAGACTTAACAAAAGGTGCTACAGAAATATCCACAATTACATTACGGCATGGATGTATGTGTACAACACAGCATGACATTTATATAGCGTCTTTCAGTAAGCCCTTAAAGACTATGATTAACGAGGCTTTCGTCATGGATGTTATGGATCAGTGCACCAAAGGATGTTATGGATCAGTGCACCAATAGATATTATGGATCAATGCACCGGTGCATGTTATGGATCAGTGCACCAATGGACGTTACGGATCAGTGCACCAATGGATGTTATGGATCAGTGCACCAAGAACTTACATTCTCTACACGCCTGGAAGAAAACGATCTTCGGCTTTCCACGCATCGCTGGACACCTGGTGTTCGTCAGTGGCTCCAGTATGGTTTCCGTGGCAACCTGCAGGCCGTCGCTGCCATAGATGTACTCGACAGCTGAGACGCCTTGCTTCGTCATCGTCGTGACGATTCGACCGTGACTCAGAAAGAAGAGAATGATGCACTGATCCTGATCGAGACCAGGATCATGAGCGATCTCTTTGATCTTGTCGATTATGTCCTAGCAAAATATACAAGGCAGTTTGTAACATAATGCAACTAGTCGAATGTTTATAGCAGCTACTGTGGGTGATGTTTGGGATTAGAGCAGAAAGAGGGATAAGAGAAAGAAGAGGAGTGAAGGTTCATTTGTAAGTAAGTAAGTAGGTAAGTAAGACATTTGTTAACACGCCAAGTGTCCATCGGCTGAGGGAGGAATAGTTCATCTGCGCCTCTGATTCAGATATGCTGACTTTACGCATGTAGTAAGTGCCAATCCAGTCTAGTCTAATGCTTTTTATAGCATTGTTATTATAAAACACAAGGCATCTAACGATGGTTGCTTCCAGTTAAACCACAGTCATGAATCATAATTCACTGGAGAAGTCCAGTCAAAATCAGATAATTCAGGGAAACCAGAAGCTGTATAAGTATGTTTAGACAGGTAAAAATAAATGAACGAGACTCTACCTGAGCCGTTGGATTTGTGAATGTATCTGTTGAAAAATGAAGTTGTTGGAAAAGATCTCTCAGATTCCGAAGATCCTCTTCTGAACCTTGTCTCCGCTCCATCCCACGCACAATGTTGACGTTGAAGATGTAGCATTTTCCTCGCTGTGCATTGCACATTGGGTATGCCTGAAAGTACCACGACCAGTCAGTACCATCGTTTCTGCTTTAAGCAGCAAATTTTTGAACAGTAGCATAAGGATCATCATGAATGCTATACAACACCAGACCTCAGCTCATTGCTGAACATTGATATCATGAATAGTACATCCTGAATTCTATGCAGTAACATTATCAGCACCATTTATGTATGCATGCATGTATGTATGTACATACATATGCATGAATGTAATGTAGCATAAGTATTGTATATATATACATGTATGTCTGTATGTATCTGTGTATATATGTACGTGTATGTATATATGTGTGTGTGTATGTTTGTGTATGTATGTATGTATGAACATATGTATGTATGTATGATATCTATCAACACAAGTGAGTAAGTAAGCATTTGTTAGCATGCCAAATGCGTACCTACTAGCTTAATTGCTTGCTTACGGCACTACAATACACTTGATGTAGAGCCTTTAAAGTATCCTTCACAAGCCCTGCATGCATAACTATCTAACTGATGTACTGGTTGTTACGTTTTAGAAATACTCGTAGAAAAGATTTTTCTACCTCTGAGGCCCAATTTATTTATTTTATTTTTTATTTAACATTTTATAGCTGTAATGTACTGTCGCTGTTACCAAGTCTTTAAAACGATTGTAGAATTCAGGCGTAGTTTTTCGAACTCTGACTTCGGACGTCGTTTGGGATTCTGGATTGGCTAGACCTTTGCTAGAAACGGCCATGCTGCTTTCTTGCTCTGCAAAATTAAAAGTAGATTATCATTCAGTCTGTCTGTCTCTCTATGTCTGTCTGTCTGTCCATCTATTTGTTTGTCTGCTTTTTTGTCTGTCTATCTATCTATCTATCTCTGTGTTTGTCCATCTATTAGTCTTTCTGTCTGTTAGTCTCTCCATCTACCTATCTGTCTGTCAGTTTGTCCATCTATCTGTCTGTCTGTCTGTTAGTCTCTCCATCTACCTATCTTTCTCTCTGTCTGTCTATTTGTCCATCTGTCTGTCTATCTATCCATCCATCGACAAAACCATTCAATCCTTCATCCAGACAACAAATCAACCATGTCTTGAAAGAGTGCTTTATAAATGACTTGCACAAAATGACCTGAACAAAATGACCTGAACAAAATGACCTGAAGAAAAACCAACCAAACCAACCAAACCACCCATTTGCTGAAACCCAATTCCTTTGTGTGTTGAGATGAATCAATGACAACAAACCTCGGAGGCTTGGGTCATTTCCTCCTGAACTAGAATCCGAACTCTTGTGTTTCAGGTACAGTTCAACCACTTCGTCCTGTCCGTGTTTACACAGTGCTTCGCAGAATTTCTCAAAATCTTCATCTGGTCGTCTGCGCAACATATCCAAAAGCGATTCCACTTGCCTGTAAGGATCGGGTAGCACCTGAAATTTTACAGTTCAATGATTTCATTCTACATTTTAGCAGTTTATCAGTCAAAATTGTAAAATGTAGATGTACATGTCTTTCTATAGTGACCGTATGGCCTTGACCCTGCTCATTTTTCAATGAATTAATCGGGTGAGATCCCTCACCACCACTGCCCGTTTGAATGGGCGCCACGCCATTTAAGGTTCCCGTGTATGGACTGTGCTAGCCCAAAACTAAAATCTCTTAAATGAGCCACAACAGATATCAGCATCCTCACGCTCAGAGGTGCCTTGATGATCTGATCAGTGTTAAAGGTTAGGAAAAAAGTTTCGGTGTTTATAATTTAATTGTTTTGGCAGCTAACCAGTCAAAATTTTAAAGATTTGATCAGACGCTTCTTGTAGGAATAAAAAGAACTTGAGCTCTGAAGAAACAATGGTAGTCGGTTCCATTCTATTCCATATCAATTCACCATTCACTGTTAGGTTGTCGATTCCAACAACAATGTTGACCAACATCCTCCACAAATTAATATAAGTATATGTTTTATACTGGTTAACAATAATTACTAATTAATGATAAATGTTGATTGAAACTTCACAAATGGGATTTATACCTCGATGTTTTTCACCAACGTCCTCCACAAATTAATATAAGTATATGTTTTATGTTAGTTAATAATAATTACTAATTAATGATAAATGTTGAGTGAAACTTCACAAATAGATTTATACCTCCATGTTTTTCACCAACGTCCTCCACAAATTAATATAAGTATATGTTTTATGTTAGATAATAATAATTACTAATTAATGATAAATGTTAATTGAAATTTCATGAATAGGATTTATACCTCGATGCTTTTCACCTGTCTTCTTGTAAGAACGCCCATGGCCAAGAGATCGTTCAGAATTCCATTCTCAGGATCAATGTTCTCAACCAACTGCGGACGGTTTTTTGACAGTATATCAGATAACTCCTGTCTCATAGTTCAGTAGATGCCAAACCAATTGTTTGTTTATTCCACATATATTATAGAGTCCAACACAATTTATAGATATTCCTTATAACTCCTCAGACTGCAACTGAAATAAGAAAACAAAAATTCCGTACAGAATGTTTTCGTAAATGTCCTAAATGTGCTTGCAATAGATCAGCTGTAGTCCTACAGTACTTATGAAGTAACTCTCTAAATTGCTCGGTACAATGCTATCGACCAGGTACAAAGGCGTGTCTTTAAAGCTCGAGTGAATGACCATTAACCCTTCAGATCCGGCTGACTAAACTATTTCTCTGGATGCAGGGAAAACCGCCTTAACTAACGCTCCTTATACGATGCCGTTGATGAGGGAGTGTCTTGTGGAAATCACGTGTTACGTGTTAATGAATAAACCCATCATCCATCCGCAGCGCAAATAACCCTCTAGTCATACGGCAGGCCCCATCGTTCAGCTGCATACAGTAGCCAGTGACATGGTATAAATGGTAATTGAGTATCGCTGCGCTGGGGATTGTCCGCTGGATATGACAGCACAATTATTACTACTGCTACTAATATTATCGTTATTTATAACTATTATTAGTAGTTGTAATAGTATAATTAATTTACTATACACATTTTAAATTTAGACTGAGTTCAACTTACCTTTGTCTTCCGTTTTGTCGGTAAAATTGTCAGAGTTATATTTAAGTGTATGGGCGATTTTCAGTGAGTCACAAAACCTAGACTTTGCTAGAAAAATTGACAGTTAATTCATTTCGGTTAAATATTCATTCACTGCATTGCATATTACAACAAAAAACTACACGAGTGAATTCATACACACGAATAATGTAACCCTGACGAAAAATTTGCCCAGATGGACTTCTAAGAATAGATTCCAAGATGTATAAACAAGTAGAGCGATATAATTAATTTGACAGTAAAAGTTAAAGATTATATTGGGCTAGATTTCAATGTCAATTCTGTATACGAGTTAAAAAGAAAGCATTCTAAAGTCTAACTTACGTTGCGTATATTAATAATAAAGCACTGTAAGCATCAACACTTCGACACTAGTCTTGCCTCTTCCTCTTTGTTAACTGTGACCTTAGCTATCTTTATCTCAGTTTTCCATTAATCGAAGACTATTTCCCCCGAGCGACCAATCTTTTGAGATAAATCTACTAACTCGTGATATGTTGATAAATTAGTTGACCTAATAATCAAATAATGGACATGGTTAGACTTTTCGAACATAGTTTGCGTTATGGAATTTATAGATCTCTATTCTCTAGACGTTGGCATTTGTCAAATGCTAGATTTCACTTTGACTTTCTAACATCTAAGTCCATGGCTCTTTACAGATTAGATGATATAATACAGAGAAGGAGAGACAGACATACAGACAGGCAGACAGACAGACAGATAGACAGACAGAGACGGAGGGAGGGACGGAGAGGGAGAGAGTCTGTAATTCCACGCTCTGACGCAGCTTTTGTGTAGCGTTAGGAAATATTTCCAAAGATCCGCGAATGTCTTGATGTGATTGAGCTTATAATCTTTTAATTACTTATTCAAATTCGAATTATATCATTTTTATTAATAATGTTAAATGTTACGCGTACACAAATTTGTTCGATATACACAGAGGTATGATACTTCCAACTAATTTTTCTATTACAATGAAAGGTGGACTCGGGTAAAGCTCACCACAGGTTCTCTACAATTAGTCTGCACTCTTCAGGTTTGACACCAACCAATGAAATCGTAATCGTAAACTTAAAATTTCAAAAGCGCTAATTATAAGCTAAGTGTAGGGCACCAGCGTATTTAGGAGCGCTGCGTCAAGTCAGTGGGGTTGTCCAAAGATGCCATGTCGAGAATCAAGTCCGGTTGCCAGAAGACCAGAGAGAGAGAGACGGGGAAAGGAGCTGTAAGGGTGGGTTGTGTTTAAGCCGAGAGAAATGGGAAGGCCTGAAAGATATTTGTATGTGCGTACTTAGCCTAAAATATTCTAGTATTTGTTTATTGTTTAAATTACTGCTGTGGACACACAAGTTGGTCAAATTTTGTCAGAATAAAGTTGTATAAACATGCAACTTATTTGTATTAGTCTAATTTTTTCAATCGTGCGCAAAAAATCCCACTTTATAAATAGATGCAGCCGCCCACAATTAAGGCAAGAGTTCAGTCAGGCCTACGTGAAAGAACCTTGTAGAAGTTTTGTGAATAAATTTTGGTAGTCTGGAAAGTTCTTCCAACTTTACCTTTAGGCCTACTTATATTTCTAGAACGTTTACAGGCAAAATTTCTAACTACTGACGAAGGGCAAAGCCAATTTCTGTCGAGAATAATTAGACGCCGTGGCTCCGAAATGCGATCGTATCGAACACGCTACAACTTGCCTCACCGAGTGATTGTGCGCCTGTGTGGAGTTAGCTTACCTTGATACAGTAGTAGATTTTCCTAAGACATGCAAAAGATCGTCCGCTGGAAAAGCTATGTTAGACATGCACGCATATAATGGGTTGTTAAGTATGTAAAGTAAAATGTAATTGCAACTACGCGTTTTTCAATAGCGACCTTAAGGCCGCGACCTTCTCATTTATATTGGTAATATCTGCACCACGCTTGAACAGTTTTAAAAAGTTGACAGTTGGATGGAGAGATATAGGCATAAAAGCCACTATAGCTTATACGTAGCCTATTAACTGTAACTGTACAGTAACATTTCTCAGTCTGTAACTAACATTTCTCAAAATCCGGGTCCGATCCTTCATTCCTCTTTAACAGATCGTATCCTGATACCCCTTCTTCCTCTTATCTCTATCCTCTCCAATAACACCCCCCCCCATAGCTGCCACGCTGTCTCTCGGCCTGACTTTTGGATCTTGACCTGGAACCGAACCCGTTTGCCTATCTATTTCGTTTTGACTGAGCGCCTGTGAATAAGCTGGTCCCCGCTTTAGAAATATCGGAATTACGACTACGATTCATCACCGCTGCTCGTTTTCATGAGTCCCACGCCATTTAAGGTCCCTAATATCGTCATCGTTTTGGTCTGTCAGTATGAAGTCTCGTTTGTTTCAGGACCGAGATCGTCAAGTTCATGCAGTTTCCGTTCTGACGAAGAAAATCCAAATATTGCAACACATCTGAACACTTTCCAATCACTGCAAAAGTAAGTAAGTAAGTAACACCATACTTTCATGGGCTGAATGAGGAACCATGTCACTGAACTCACTGACACGGTTTAGTTTATCACCGGGTAAGCGCGGAACGAACTCCAGCCTCGAATCTGGTCGTAGTAAAAAGGTTAACTCACTTGTCTAGGGCCTACTGAGAATCCAGAAGCACTTTTAAATCGAAGACGGTCGAGGTCAAGGCCGTCGGTGGAGGGTGACGCAAACGGTGAAGCTATTTTTAGAAGCGTATGTTGTCTCTTCCATCTTGTCTTTCCAGAAAACAAGTAGTCGGTCTTCGTTGGCTCTCACGTTTAGATCCTGGGCAGAGCCTCTCAGGTGAACTCTCCCCTCCTCTTCTTTCCTTTCCCCGTTTACAGATCCCGATGACCTAGCGCGTCTAGGAAAGTAAACACACTTGAGCACCCGCTCACTCGGGGTCACGGGGCCTTTCCAAGAGGTCACGACCTCCTGTGTCGTTTCGAGGTAGTGCGAAACTCTGGCAGTAACCTTTGTCCAGGAAGACACGAAGCACCCGAGTTTATAGATTAGCAGCACAAGGCCGTCGATGTTGCCGTGAACTTTTGGACTGGGTCCGGTCAAGTCTGCTGTAATACGGAGCGAAGACTTTGTGGCCGCAGCACCGCGTAGGGATTCGCTCGTTGGGAAAAACGCCGGATCGTTGCGCAGGCACTCCAGTTCGTTTTCCAGTTGGATGGCCATTTTGTCTCCGAGAAATCGATCGCAAACGAAAACACTCGAATGTTCGAGGGCGATTCGAAAGCTCTGTTGTATCGTGCTCCATGCAGACGAATTGAAGTACACGTTTGTTGCGCATTCGGCCGAAAAGCAATATGGCGGCGGCGTCACGCTGGTTCTCCGCCGTCCACTCGACAAATCAGAGTTTTGTTGAGACGCCGTTGTAGTCTGTCAACAG
Source organism: Norana najaformis (assembly GCA_964023275.1). Classification (NCBI taxonomy): domain Eukaryota; kingdom Metazoa; phylum Annelida; class Clitellata; order Crassiclitellata; family Hormogastridae; genus Norana; species Norana najaformis. Next base: position 23,884,116 of record OZ029921.1, read on the forward strand.
GATACAGTACATTGTGAGATTATTATATTTCAAAATGTGACTTCAGATTGCATTTTGGACTGGGTCCGGTCAAGTCTTCTGTAATCCTGCGCGAAGACTTCGTGGCCGCAGCACCGCATAGGGATATCTGGATGTGTAAGTAAGTAAGTAAGCAAGCAAGCAATGCATTTGTTAACGTGCCATCTGTCCATGTACAGGTCTTCCGCTCAAAATTGAAAACACTCCTCTTTCTCTGGTCCTATCTTGTTTCATCCTCTTCCCCTTATATATCCTTCAAATCCAATTCCAAATACTACTTACCGTAGCTGCCTGCCTGCCTGCCTGCCTGCCTGCCTGCCTGCCTGCCTGCCTGCCTGCCTGCCTGCCTGCCTGCCTGCCTGCCTGCCTGCCTGCCTGCCTGACTGCCTGCCTGCCTGCCTGCCTGCCTGCCTGCCTGCCTGCCTGCCTCTTAGGTATTGACCTGAAACCGAACCCTTCCTGTCTATCGATTTTGTTTTGATTGAGCATCTGTGAATAAGCTGGTTCCCTCGACTTAGCTTTCGTTGGGCGCTGTAGATATCTCGTATTTACAATTACGAATTCCAGCAGGTTATTTCGGACGGCTATGAAGAGGCCTTTCTTTTTTCGTGGAAATAGGCCTACACATACTTATTTTAAAATTGTTCTTTTAGGGCTACCTTTGAGTTCGTTGCTATAATAAAATTTAAAATGTCTATAGGCAAATAACGAAGCACCTTTTCTACGATAGTGGCTATATTTCAGAGATGTTGGGCTAGCAAGGACCATACACAGGGACCTTAAATGGCGTGGCGCACATTCAAACGGGCAGCGGTGGCGAAGGATCTCACCCAATAAATGCACTGAAAAATGAGCCGGGTTGAGTAGCTATAGAAAACCGTGTACATTGACATTTACGTGTAGGGCCTACCAGGTGTGCTGGCGTTTCTGGAGAAGGTGCGATTTGACCTTGTGCCCAGAACAACGGCAGAACAATGAGAATATCCCAAAGCCCTGTATTACGAAATTTGAATACTTGATTCTTAACATGTACTTTGATACGAAACGCTCAGCTTACATCAAATTACAGCAATTACACGTTACTCGACATCACAACGAAACATTTCACTGACATCTAACGGCTATGTAAACATACATACGAATATTCCCAACGTAGTGTGGTATTACCACTAATCCGTCGCTTTCACAAGGACAATAGAACGGGGATGTAACAGTCGTCTGCGCACACAATATGTGTGACGCAGGTAGCGGGGCCTAGAGCCTGTAGGCCAGTCAAAGCTAAAGCAGCCTACGTAGGCCTGGCACTCTAGTGTTTGTGTACGAGGACTATTGATTTTTTTCCGGCAAATAATCGAGTTAATACTGAAGCAGACGTGCGGACTATTGGCGCGGCGCTCTTACACGGCGCGCATGCGCAGCAGGTGCGTGCGTGGTCTACGCCACGCACAAATAAGGGCGCTGCTAGGTGATGAAGGTGTAGGGGTAACTTCCAGTGGCCGGTACTGAAGTGGGGGCTAAATGGTATCTGGGGTGAGATTCGCTCTTTTGCAGTTGCTGGAACTGGTGCAAAAACAGTCAGACTGAGAACGTCGATCAGATCTCTGTCACGTGACATCTTCAAATCACAACTCAGTACGCTTCTTTCCAACATCTGTCTCTGTCACAGCTCTCCTGGCATTATATAATTATTTTATATATTATGTATAATTAAATATTGTAATAATAATAACAACAATAATAAAAATAATGTTGTTATTATTTTTACCCGAGGTAACATAATCCCGCAAGAACTAAAAAATTAAGTTAGGAGTATAAAATGATCTCGGAGAAATCACGCGCGCATATTGCCATAGGCACGAGAGGGGGCGGTTGTTCCCCAGTGTCCCTCTTGGTTATATGCCGGCGCCCCTCAGACCAGACCCGTGGACTGCCAGAATGTAGCGCCCCTCTGGAAATTTCCGTGCCCTCCACGCAAGCATTCCTGGATCGGCCACTGGTACGAACCTACACTGTGACTTGTCTTCTTCTACAGAAACCGGATGTGATTTGTGTGTTGTTTGCAACAGTGAAGAAACGACCTATATCTCGTAGGCCGGAGTGAAATGTGCTATGGTGGCTCACAAGGGCCAACTTAACATTCACGGCCGCCTATCAAATTCAGCTTAAGTGACTAGTAGTATTCAGTGTTTAATGATATCTTGTTGCTGTCAGGGCCGTTGACGTCTACCTTATCTCGCAAATTTAAATGCTGATATCCAGCTTAAGACTTTGACCCAAGAAAACCTCGAATGTGTAGCTTCTGTGTCATGGCCTAGATGATTAACATCGCCCTCCTTTTGCATCCAGGCTTCTGGCAGGCACTACCCGCAAACGGGGATGGCAGAGTTTAAAAAAAACCCTTCGTATTATCCATTGTTTAACAACATCTTACGACATTGAAGGCAGTTGACGTC